>JALDNG010000660.1:0-168311 GCA_024349245.1 Neodontobutis hainanensis
ATAAATTGAAAGAATATAGACTAGAATTGAGAAGAATAAATGTTAACATTCTTTTACAACAGATAGCGTAAATCTCTAGACCTGAACTAAACAGGATGAATCTGTGATTATTTTCTTTGGTTATGCTCTATTAAACACTAGAGTTGCATGTGGTTCAAGTGAGTATTTTGATTGTCAGGCGTCTGTGTCCCTTCATCTATGTGCTTTTTGCGATTCATTTAACAAATAAATGTCCCTGTTATTAATTGACTTTTTGCTTCTGGTACTACAATTTGAGTCAGTAATGCAGGTCTGTTAGCTAAAATATTACAATAGTAATGTGGATAAATTGAAGAAATAACATTAAATAATTATAAATAGTTTTCAGTCCACAATGGATATCTATTAGACCTCAGTGCAGAAGAATCAAAATTAGGCTTTAATCTAAGCAACATAAAAGGATAATCTGGTTGTGGTAGACTACAGATTGAGTTGTAAATCCTATATATTTTTATGGGTAAAGGGCTGGATTTTAATATAAATAGTTGTAAATAGTTTGTGCAAACAACATTAGATATGAGTTTGCTTCACAAAGGTTTATGCACTTTCTCTGTCATATGAGAAATCATAACCCCATAAACCTGTACACTAACTACTAAAATGGTGGTGCTAAATGTACATTTGTTTAATTATTTCGTGAAGTAAAATTATTGCTATGTTACATGTTACATATATCATAGTAATAAAAGCTCCTCTAAAAGTAAATTTGAAAAAGCATTTTCACTTTCTTGAATATATATACACTACATAAGTAAAACTGTCTATAAAAGGGTGCCAAACATACAACCTGTGGGCCAAAACCAGCCCACCAGAGAGTACACTCTGGCCTGTGGGACGAAAAGTGTAAAATCTACATAGAAGACATACATTACTGAAATTTAAAATAAAAAAACTAACTACTTCCTATTCACTGAAGAAAATGGGAACCTGTGTTTGGTGTGTATGCTGCATATTCCAGTGCCCAAGGAATATAATATTTGGAACTACTATGATACTTATTATGGTAAAAAATACAACAAAAACAGCAAAGACATCCGAGAATAGTGAAAATAATAGTAACCGATGCAGCAGTTTGAGATAGCTACCTTATTGCTACCTTATCATGATGTTACTATCAGCACACTGTGAGTGATTTTGTAGTTATCTATTGCCCCCTCATCCTTCCCTGAGGAACTCCTCTGGTGGTATTAGGAGACTTCAACATCCACATTGGAAAGCCACAGGCTGCTAACTTCAATAACCTGACTGCTTCATTTGACCTTAAGCAGGTCTCCACATCAGCAACTCACAAGTCTGGTAACCAACTAGATCTTATCTACATAAGGTACTGCTCCACTCGGCATACTCAGGTCACACCACTGCACACCTCTGATCATTTCTTTGTAACTCTCAACCTCGATTTAACTTCTGCACACACTGCAATTGTTCTACCGCTGGTCACTTTTAACGCAACCTGTATATGCTCACTCCCTCCCGCTTTTCTTCTGCCGATCTCTTCTGTGCTACCTCCTCTGAGGAGCTCTCTCATTTGAACACCAACAGCCCCACCAACTCTCTGTGCTCAATGCTTACTTCTCACACGGAACAACCTCCTGGACCGCAACCAGTCCGGGTTCAAGAGAAGACATTCCACCGAACCTTCACTCCACCCAGTCATCGAAGCCCTGAGACTGGCAAAAGCAACATCCAAGTTATCTGTACTTGTCTTACTGGATCTGTCTGCTGCACATCCTCCTGTCTGCTGCGATGGGTGTCTCTGGAATGGCGTTGCATTTGTTCAAGTCTTACATCTCAATACAGCCACAGGGCTCAGTGCTTGGACCGCTTGGACAATCACCAACCTCCCTGGGATCTGGTCGAAGCTCTGCCAGAGTTGGGAGTTGAAGATCTTTCTGACAGGAAACTCAGCCAAACGTTTCCATATACATTACATGCCATCTCTTGGCTCTGTCATTCAGAAGCATGGCTTTTCCTATCACTGCTGCAGATGACACTCAACTACACTTGTCATTTCAACCTGATGATCCGACAGTCTCTGCTCGTGTCTCGGCGTGCCTGAGTGACATCTCACTTTGGAAGAAGGACCATCACCTGCAGCTGAACCTTGTAAAAACAGAACTGCTTGTGATTCGGGCCAACCCAAAGACCCACCACAACCTCTCCATTCAACTAGGCTCATCAACCATTACACCGTCCAGCACTGCCAGAAATCTGGGAGTGGTAATTGATGATCAACTAAACTTTACAAGTCATGTTGCCAGCACCACCAGGTCCTGTAGATTCATCCTCTACAACATTAGGAAAATTAGACCTTTCCTATCAGAGCAATCCTAGTCCAGGCTCTTGTGTTGTCCAAAATGGATTATTCCAATGCTCTACTGGCTGGACTCCCTGCCTGCACAACCAAACCTCTGCAGCTGATCCAGAATGCAGCGGCAAGAATGGTCTTTAAAGAATCGAAGAGAGTGCACGTAACTCCTCTCTTCATAAGGTTACACTGGCTCCCTTTTGACGCCCGCATCAAGTTCAAAGCTATGCTCTTGGCCTACAAGACCACCACTGGCTCCGCCTCCTCATATCTTCACTCAATAATACAGACCTATGTTCCTGCAAGATACTTGCGCTGCAAATGAACAACATCTGGTGGTACCATCCCAAAAAGGAAAAAAATCACTGTCATCGTGGAATGGATCTAGAGAAGGTTCTACCTGCTGCTACAAGATCAGCAGATTCTGTGGCCATCTTTAAAAAAAGTCTGAAAACACAGCTCCTGTCAACTCCTGACTGACAAACACTGAATTCTACTTCCTTTCTATCTCTTCCTTTTCTTTAAAAAGAATTGTGTATATTTGCACTTATGCTTTTTGTTACCTTGTGTTAAAATTGCTTCTATTGTTTTCCTCACTTGTAAGTGTCTTTGGATAAAAGCATCTGCTAAATGACTAAATGTAAATGTCAACGTCATTGAAAGCAGAAAGCATTAGCATGAAAAATATATTGTGAAGGTGCGTTAGTGAAAAAATACATGCTAAAGATATACAATAGTTTGTACTAAAACAAAGAGAAAGAAATTGGAGTTGTCGTTATTTATTGTTTTTTGTGGTATTATTTTACTAACATATTAACATTAAAATATACAGTATTACAGCTACACTTTTAGAACAAAGCACTGGTGGAGGAGGAGAAGAGTTTTCCTGTCCTTTATCCCTCTTCCATAGACAATCTGTTGCTCCAAGTTCGTGCATGGAAAATCTGACCTGGTATTAAACAATACAGTGAATCATTGATGTTTTTACATAATAAACCCTTGGAAATGTTTCAACTGTGTTCACTTCTACTGTAAAAATATGTGTCATAATAACCGGTGTGCAGGTTGTAATACAGTTGCAGAGTTTAATATGTGGGTGTAAGTTATGAATACTCTCCTGTCACTAGATACAGATGGGCTTACAGCAGCACAGGTACAGTACAGGCTGCATCTATATGATGTGTAGAAATCACATGTGATATTAATATCAGTGGTATAAATATGGTGCACAACATTTGAAACATGGATAAAGGCTTATTTACTATTTAAATGAAGCCAAAGTAATTTAACTTTAGAACATAAATGATGTTTGTCTGTTGTATTAACACAAGCCTCTGTTTGTTACATCAGTTTTCTAACTGCTCTGTGAAGATATTAGTGCAGAGACTCTGTAGCAGCTGCAGCATTGGACTGACACATATTTAGTCTCATGCAGCTCTGTGAGAAACGTGCGGTAAATACATGCAATGCTCAGCTGTAGGATTAGCAAAACATTTTTACTTTTACCTGATACAGCTTAAACAGACGGTTTCTGATAGTTTTTCTTCTAGTTGGTGTTCAGTTTGGAAGACTTCAGACCCTGCCACAGACCAAAGTGGTATAAAATGCATGATTGTATCGAATATTACACTGTTATACGGAGGAAATGATTCAATAGTGTATTTGTACCAGAAACAGCGATGGAGTACTATCACTGGCTGTTGAGTCTTCCCACTAGCACTTATCTGTCTCAGTTTCATTTCACTTGTATCTATCAGAAAGACGCCCCCAGCCTCATTCCCATATCTGAGCCTGAGGCGCCTACCCCTCAGTGCTCTGTCTCCGACCGCCCCTCCCTTCATTTTCCCGCTCTCTGCATTAAGCTCTGCTCCTCTCTGATCCTAGTAGCAGTGCCTACAGAGGCTCCTGAGACCAGTGAGCACTGCCACTCTCCAGTTAGCTTCTCAGCACTGCCTGTGTAAAACGAGTGTGGGATGCCTTCTTCTCTACCTTAGGCAAGGAAAAGGAAAAGAAAACACAGACATACATCAAGTGAGAAGGAAGTGAACATTAGGGCTGGAAAAAAAATATCATAATGTATCAATATTAAAAATAGCCTTTTGACATTGGAATTATTTTGCACTTACATTGTCAATTATAAGTTTAAGAGCAATGATACAATGTGGACCCTATTGCTTCATACTTATTGTGGTCAAAGCTTGGTATTATGCTTTGTATCATCAGATGTATTGTGATCATATCGTCCATCACACAGTGAAATGAATGATACTGTAAATTGTACTGTAGCATTAAACACATCATCAATTGTTATTTTATTAATATTGTCAATGATGTAATAATTACGCCAATCATAACATACTACTAATTGATTGTCAATTGTAATATTGTATATTTTAACATCTCCCGTGGGCCCACCACCTGCGAGAGGAACCGTAGGGTCGTTGCAATGTAGATTGGGTGACAGTCGAGGTGGGAGCCTCGACGACCCAATCCCGGACACAGAATCTGACTATAAGGACATGGAATGTCACCTCGCTGGCGGGAAGGAGCCTGAGCCTGTGCGGAGGTTGAGAGATACCGACAAGAGATAGTCGGGCTCATCTCCACGCACAGCTTGGGCTCTGGAACCCAACTCCTCAAGAGAGGCTGGACTCTCCACTACTCTGGAGTTGCCTGCGGTGAAAGGCGGCGGGCCGGTGTGGGTTTGCTCATTGCCCCCGGCTCAGCTGCCATGTGTTGGAGTTCACCCCGTGAACGAGAGGGTCGCTTCTCTACGCTCGGGTCGGGATAGGTCTCTCACTGTTGTTTGTGTTTATGGGCCAAATGGCAGTGCAGAATACCCGGCCTTCTTGGAGTCTCTGGGAAGGGAGCTGGAAAGTGCTCCTACCGGGGACTCCGTCGTTCTACTGGGGGACTTCGCTCACGTGGGTAGCGACAGTGACACCTGGAGGGGCGTGATTGGAAGGAATGCCCCCCCTGATCTGAACCCGAGTGGTGTTCTGTTATTGGACTTCTGTGCTAGCAACAGTTTGTCCATAACAAACACCATGTTCAAGCATAAGGGTGTCCATCAGTGCACGTGGAACCGGGACATCCTAGGACGGAGGTCGATGATCGACTTTGTAGTTGTTTCATCTGACCTCCGACCGTATGTCTTGGACACTCGGGTGTAGAGAGGCGGAGCTGTCAACTGATCACCACCTGGTTGGGAGTTGGATCCGATGGCGGAGGAGAAGGCGGGACAGACTTGGCAGACCCAAACGCACTGTGAGAGTCTGTTTGGCCGAGTCCCTTGTCAGAGAGATCTTCAACTCCCACCTCCGTCAGAGCTTCAACCAGATTCCGAGGGAGACTGGAGACATTGAGGCCGAGTGGACCATGTACACCTCCATTGTTGACGCAGCCACTGGCTGTGGCCGCAAAGTCTCCGGTGCCTGACGTGGCGGCAATCCCGAACCCGGTGGTGGACACCAGAAGTAAGGGATGCCGTCAAGCTGAAGAAGGAGACCTATCGAGCCTGGTTGGCTTGTGGGACTCCTGAGGCAGCTGATAGGTACCGGCAGGCCAAGCGGGCTGCAGCCCAGGTGGTTGTGGAGGCAAAAACTCGGGTCTGGGAGGAGTTTGGTGAGGCCATGGAAAAGACTATCGGTCGGCCTCAAGAAATTCTGGCAAACCGTCCAGTGAATCAGGAGGGGAAGCAGTGCCTTGCCAACACAGTGGAGGTGGGAATCTGCTGACCTCAACTGGGGATATTGTTGGACGGTGGAAGGAATACTCGAGGATCTCCTCAACCCCACCGACATGTCTTCCACTGAGGAAGCAGAGGCCGAGGGCTCAGAGGTGGACCAGTCCATCACTCAGGCTGAAGTCACTGAGGTAGTTGGGAAGCTCCTCGGTGGCAAGGCAGCGGGGGTGGATGAGATACGCCCTGAGTACCTCAAGTCTCTGGATGTTGTGGGGCTGTCTTGGCTGACACGCCTCTGCAACATCGCGTGGCATTTGGGAACAGTACCTCTGGACTGGCAGACCGGGGTGGTGGTCCCTCTTTTTAAGAAGGGGGACCAGAGGGTGTGTTCCAACTACAGAGGGATCACACTCCACAGCCTCCCCGGGAAAGTCTATGCCAGGGTACTGGAGAGGAGAATGCGGCCGATAGTCGAACCTCAGATTCAGGAGGAACAATGCAGTTTTCGTACCGGTCGTGGAACACTGGACCAGCTCTATACCCTCTCCAGGGTCCTGGAGGGTTTATGGGAGTTTGCCCAACCAGTCCACATGTACTTTGTGGATCTGGAGAAGGCATTCGACTGTGTCCCTCGTGGTGCCCTGTGGGGGGTGCTCTGGGAGTACGGGCCCGGGGCCCTTTGCTAAGGGCTATCCGGTCCCTGTACGACCGAAGCAGGAGCTTGGTTCGCATTGCCGGCAGTAAGTCAGACCTGTTCCCGGTGAATGTTGGACTCCGGCAGGGCTGCCCTTTGTCACCGGTCCTGTTCATTATCTTTATGGACAGGATTTCTAGGCGCAGCCAGGGGCCGGAGGAGTCTGGTTTGGGGACCACAGGATTTCGTCTCTGCTTTTTGCAGATGATGTTGTCCTGTTGGCTCCATCAAGCCAAGACCTCCAGTGTGCACTGGGGCGGTTTGCAGCCGAGTGTGAAGCGGCTGGGATGAGGATCAGCACCTCCAAGTCTGAGACCATGGTTCTCAGTCGGAAAAGGGTGGCTTGTCCCCTCCACGTTGGTGGAGAGCTCCTGCCTCAAGTGGAGGAGTTTAAGTATCTCGGGGTCTTGTTGACGAGTGAGGGAAGGAAGGAGCGTGAGATTGTCGGATCGGTGCAGCTTCTGCAGTGATGCGGTCGATGTACCGGTCTGTCGTGGTGAAGAAGGAGCTGAGCTGTAAGGCAAAGCTCTCGATTTAGTCAGTCTACATTCCTACTCTCACCTATGGTCATGAAGTTTGGGTCATGACCAAAAGAACAAGGTCCCGGATACAGGCGCCCAAAATGAGCTTTCTCCGCAGACTGGCGGGCGCTCCCTTGGAGATAGGGTGAGGAGCTCGGTCACTCGGGAGGAGCTCAAAGCAGAGCCTGCTCCTTCACATCGAGAGCCAGCTGAGGTGGCTCGGGCCACCTCAGCTGGCTCCTCATCTTCGGATGCCTCCTGGACGCCTTCCTAGGGAGGTGTTCCTGGCATGTCCCACCAGGAGGAGACCTCGGGGAAGAAATAGGACACGCTGGAGGGACTATGTCTCTCGGCTGGCCTGGGAACGCCTCGGTATCCCCCCGGAAGAGCTGGAGGAAGTGTCTGGGGAGAGGGAAGTCTGGGCTTCTCTGCTTAGACTGCTGCCCCGGCGACCCGGCCCTGGATAAGCGGTAGAAGATGGATGGATGGATATATTTTAACATCTCAACAGTCCTATTGTATAATGAGTCACATCATCACAATTTTATTGTGAATTACATCTATGTTTTTTCACAACCGAGGGTACGCGCGGTCCCCTAGGGGTTCGTGAGGATATTTCAAGGTACACAGAATTATTTGATAATTATTACATTTATGCAGTGTGCTGCATCATGCTATTGTGCCTTGAGAGGTCGTCAGTTGTGCTGTGGAGAAATTATCCAGGTTTACCAAACTGTGCTAAAAATTATTTAGTTACTGGAAATATATTGTTATTTTTGAGTGCTCATGTAAGAGCTATTCAGCTAATGACTCACAGGCCAACAGAATTTTAGATCCTTGAGAGTTTTATAGAAAACACATGTTTCCCCTTATCACTGTTTAGTGTTGCCAAGATTGTCAGATTTCTAACTTTCTCCTTGAGCCTGAACACATCACTGACGTCTGCGTCTAATGGAGCAGAGTTTTTCTGTTGACATTGTGGCTCAGTAAATGGGAGTAGGACACTCGTTTATGTTTGTATTAGACATTTATGTTGTTCAAAGTTGAAAATAAAAGTTTTATTAGAGTTAAATCATGTTTACAGTCTGTTATCTGCCTCTGAAGCAGGTCCCAGAGCAAGCCTTCAGTCTTCATCTGTTTCTGCACAAACACGCTCTCACTGCCAGTGCACAGTTTATAATTAAAGGCTGTAATGTATGTCTCCTGTTAAGATGTGTATTTTACAGTTTAATCTGTAATTCCTACAGTACTGCAAGATGAAAATTAGACTTAAGCTGTAATGAAACAATTTGGTCCATAATAGTTTTCTCTTTACTTTTTTTGTTGAATAGTTTTGAGGTGTCTTTATCGAAGTGATAGATCTTATTATCAATGTGTCTTTTAGTGTTTATTCTTTCTTTAAACTTAAATGATAATATTTAACTAAACAAATGTTGGCAGTGATATTAAACATTCAAATAAATTGTAGATTTTTTATGGTTCTAAAGAAAATGACGTAAGTAGTAATGAAGTTATTCAACAATCAAAAATAGTATTACTTGTTCTCAGACACATTATTCTTACTAGTTATTAGTGTCCAATAATTCCACTGAAGTTGAACAGCCCTGGCCTGTGTCATGAAGTGACTGTCCTATAATAAAAATCCTTATCCAGGTCAGTAGTACAATAACTACATTATTCTTTATGTCATTAGAGTCTCATTGAATCAGTCGGCTCAGACTTAACCTTTGATTTGACAGTTTTATGACAGTTATGTTACTGTAACATATTTAATGAAAGTAAATTCTGTTGTTTTATAGTATCCCAGCAGACATAATGGGCCACATATACAAACCAGATGTCATAGGTTTTATTTGACCACCCTGTAAAGAGTTATTGACACATATAAGGGAGCTCATGGTAGGACAAAATAAGTCAGGGGCTACACAAGACAAAGAAGGTTAGGAACCACTAACTTATATCATCAGTCCAATTGTGTCGCAAAACATATCAACAGTCTCAGAACAAACTGCCTAAAATGTTTTTTCTTTGTGTTAGTTGTTGTAACTTGTTATTTATTATTGTCGTTGTATTTCAAAATGACATGTGCTGTAGACTGCTTGGCCAGGTCCCTCTCATAAAAGAGCTCTTGATCTCAATGGGTTTGTTATTATGAGTCAGTCCTATTGCGACTTGTATTGTATCCCATTATTGGCTCTTTCCCAGACTTAGTAAAGGTTGTGATGATATGTACAAGAGCGAAACAAGAGACAGTAAGGAGTAAATGTAAAAGGAAATAAGAGAAGAAGAGCAGCAGGGCGAATGAGAAAGAAGATCAGATGAGTGAGCGACTGAACCCTCAGAGAGGGAGAGATAGAGAGAGAGGAATAGAGAGAGGGAGGGAGGGAGGGAACACACTGCAGACTCTCGCCCACTGTCACTGCTCCACAGCCAGAGGACAGAGGCAGCAGCAACCACCGACGCAGCGCTATGGAGGAGGGACACGGAACCATCACTCACAGTCCCCCCTCTGGGACCATCCCACAAGTTAAGAGCTAAACGGGATCGCGTCTAGCACCGGACCTCAACTCCATACATACATTTACACACACACACTCTCAGTCGCACCATTACTCTTCACTTCCATTGGGACTAGTACAACCTTTTTAAATGAAGCTCCCTGCGCTGACCTTCTGAACTGAGTGGATTTACTTTGATTCGGAACATGGGGCCGGGACGGAGGGGTGCAGCAGAGACCCTCCGGAAAAGGACAGAGGGGAGCGGGTACCTTTTGGTGACATTGCTACTGCTGCTGTGTGGTTTGTGGAAAGCGGACACGCAGACAGACGATGGGAAGTCTGTCTACTTCTGGGAAACAGGTAACCAGTAATTAGACATTAAACAACACTGCAAAGGCTTTGTGATGGTTGATGCTGATTATGTGTTGTGCATGCAAACCACTGTGATGTTTGACCTCCCACACTGAGGAGCAACTGTTCTCATCATTAGTGGCTGCACTTCAGTAGTTCTAACCAAATCAAAGCTACACTTGATGGTGTTGTTGCTGTGGCTCATTGAATTCAGTGCAACAGTGAGGTTTGGATCTTGCAAAGGCTGACTTTGGAATTGTTGCATTAGAGGTTGTTTTGCATAACTCCCTAAATTTGTACAAGCAGTTGGTCATCAAGTGAAACAAAAATAGCTTTTCAAATACATTTTGACAGAGCAATTGTCAAATGTAAGTTAACGTATTCTGGTAACATTATTTGTTGTAAAGTGGAAACAGCAAATTCAAATTTGCAAAAACGGTTGTGGAAAAACCAAGAGAGCTAGTTATACAAACCTAAAATCTGGAAGAATTTCCCTGACTTAGCAAAAAAGCTGTTGGTCAAAAAGTGGAATAGAAACAATGTTTCAAATAAACTTTGACACAGTGACATTTTGTAAAAAGAAAAAGTTTTAAAATTGATTTGCAAATTTTAAAATGCGATTACAATATTGCAAAAGCTTCATCAGCTGGAAAATCCCCAGTTAAGTCTTTCACACCCAAAACCTTTATTTTTCATCTGTTGCATTTATTACAGGCAAAAATTAAACAATTAAACAACAAACTTAAAAAGTTTTTCAAATGAGACATTTAAAAACTCAGTTTCAGTTTTCATGTAAACAAAGCTTTTAAAAGTGCTGTTTCAACCTCACAAGATACATCCAACCGAGAGATGAACCGGAAAACGCAGCGCTGCCTCCTCTAACTGAATCACATGTGGCACATAAGATTAGTGTGCTCCATTTTTGAGTAGAGGTCTTCCTCCCCAGTCTAAGGTGACACACCATTATTGAAATGTTGCCTCTGTTGCACTGTTTTACGGCGGCTAGATGATTGATAGTCCGAGCTGTGTAATGGACCCAGTGGGGGAAGCAGGGAGAATTTGTATTAAAATGAGATTATGCTTTAACAGTGCAGGTATTGGAGAGTAATGGGTACTCACTGATTTATTTAGCTGTAGTTGGTTCAGTGATGCTGTGATCATGAATGAAATGAAATGTAATTAAGAGCAAAAAAAAAAAAGCTTGGGTGATGCAGTTCTGTCAAGCAGTTTGAAGTAAATGATGAATTAGACTGCAGTGTTGGATCAGTCATGTGCTATCCACGTCATAACTGAGTCACAAATAGTTACGGTGTATCACAGAATGGAACTCCCTGTCATCAGTTTCTACCTGATATACTATAATAAGGCTATCTTCATTTTAACTTAAAAATGCAATATTATTTTTAAAAGAACTAAATCAAACATTTTATGAACAGGGAAATAGAAAATAACAAACCCTTGCTGATGCAGCATTCAAGTATTGGGGGACATAAACAGAGCCAATCAAAAACACCTATGACTGTTTGATAAAGAAAACTTTGACAATTGCTACTCATGTTAGAATGCTACCATTCTAGCATGGTACAGCCTTATCAAAAATATGATGTTGTTTAACCCTAATGCCGACTGATGTTATGATACAATCTACGATACACTGTCAATGATAATGACAAAGCCTACCTAATGAGCCTACCTAATGGGCGGCAGTAGCTCAGTGGGTAGAGCAGTGGTCTTTCAACCGGAAGGTAGGGGGTTCGATTCCCGCTCTCCCCACAGTTCATACTGTCGTTGTGTCCTTGGGCAAGACACTTAACCCACATTGCCTCCAGTGACCAGTAACACTGGTAATTACTGTAGAACAATGTAAGTCGCTTTGGATAAAAGCGTCAGCTAAATGAGTAAATGTAAATGTAAATGTAATGACGTCTAACTGTCGGTATTTAATCACAGCAACTTAACCTCACGCTACAGGATTGAAAAATGCTGTTGTCTCCATTGTCCTAACCATGCAGAGTCTACCATAATTTTTTTGTAGCCCCAGACTTTGGCATAATGCCAAAAAGGTTACTGTGGACAACCAGGAACATTCTATAAACTATAAAACAAATACTTCCTGCCTCTTGATTGATACATCAAGTCGTGTGATTCCCTTCTCCCTGTTTTCCTCCAGATAATGTCCAGGTAATCTTAAGAAAATCAATCTACATAGTTTAAAACTGGGAAAACTGTGACACATTGCGGAGGTTCAGACTCTTTTACCTTTCACAATACGCCAGAGTTGGAGCAGATAATTGCCTCCGAGCTGTTACAGTTGTGATTGTTGGAATTGCTGGGGTGATGGACCAGATTATAGTGTATTGTCAGCTGGACGACACATGCAGTGGTTGGTGGAAACGTGGTTCTTTACTGATGTGGCGTTTAAAGCACTACTTGTCTCGGGAGGTCTATGAATCTGTAACTGCTTTGTAGGAAAATGATCAGAAGACAAAAGGTAATGTTTCTCTTTCTTGTCCAAAGAATTTGTTTGGTCCCTGTTGATTTGCGTTTGATTTCTGATCTCGGACACAAATGGACACAGATTAAACTGATTACGCCTGACCCATTTTAGATCAATGGTTATGATTGCGCAGGTGGGAAAATGGTTTGAATGTAAAGGGGTTCCAGTCTCTTTAGAAAGAAAGTGAGTCTGACTGGCCAGGCTTGTGTTAGGGTCAACTGACCAAATGTGTCTCAGTTCACCTGTGCTGTCAGTCACCTCACTCCTAATGCTCCTTCACACTGCCCTGCTCAGCAGCAGTCTGTCGCTTACGTCTTCACGTCTCTCCTGTGCTTGTGCATCTTTAAAGAGGATGTAGCTGACTAAGGAGATTAAAGGAGCGGGGATTTACCCGGTCAGGGAACAGGCTTGAGAAAGAGAAAGGCAGAAAAAAGCTCTAACTTAACCTACATCTATCCTACTGCAGGTCATGGTGCTGCTCTCCCACGCTACTGCACCTTTCTCCTACATGTCTCTGAACTGAAAGCTCTGGGCTCAAACAGGAGCACTTCTTCCTGACTAAAAAGCAGTTCATTGATTTCAACCCGGGAATCTTCTTTTCTTTGGTTTGACAAATGCCTGTAGAGTATTAAAATCACATAAGGCCAATTCTGTGCTTTGAATCTTATTGCTTTTCATCAAAATGTGATTATGTTTGCACAAGATTTGCATACCTTCCTCCCCAATCGAACCTTGTTAAAGCACACGCACGCCCATACACCCTTCGCCATGGTGTTTGTGCACATTTGCAGAGTATGCAGTGGAGGGAATATTCTTGTGGCAAGCAATGCTCTGATGTTTTGCATATTGATGAGTGGTGCTGAAATACAGCCCCTGTCTCTGGAAACTGTGGGGAATTGGGCAGGCGTTGCTTTTATTGCCTCCTCTGAAGATATGATGTATCTGTTTTTGGAAGGTGAGGCAGTTCAGCGCTGCCTGAAGAATTCTATTCAAATGAGGCCGATGGAGACAACAGGCTCGGTGAGGCAAGTGCAAGCGATATTTCTGAAGGTTGGCGGAAAGAGTAAGTAGAAGGGAATGAGAGCGATTATAGCCAGCATGAGGACAATGGGGAAGATTACAATGATAATGACACGCTACAGTTTTCACAAGCCTTTCAGATACTGCAGGGAGTTTGTCTCTTTCTCACAAATTGTCTTCTTCCTTGTTCATTTTGCCTCACTGCATTCTTTATGCACTTTTCTCAATCCCAAACATTTGTCAAGCCGTTTTTAGCAAAGAGCAAGCTTAGTTTCCAACAAGCAACACAGTTAGGTCGAGCTTGCCGAGGTTAAGAACAGAAAACCCCAATCAGGCATTTACAATTTGAAGCTTGTGTAGGCATGACAGGTGGTCCATTTTTCTGTGTATAATCAGATTTGTGTGTGCATACTCAGCTATGTGAATGTGATCTGAATGTAAATGCACAAAAGGCTAAAAGTCTCCAGTCTAAAAGTCACACAAAGTTCTGAATACAGACACATCAGCTGAACAGTAATCATTTATCCTTAATTAAAATAAGATACCTTTACAAGCATATGTCTCCCTTGTAAACATTACAGTTTAACAGAGGTGCAAAAGGTTGCATTTCACCTAGGGCTGAGCGATATAACAAAAAAGCCAAGGTCACAATTTTGATTTTATCACAATTCCTCCATTAAATACAAAACATTTTGTGATAAAGTGTTTTGTGGATTATTGTCTATTGCAGAGGACTATGGTAACTTTAATAAAACAAATACAACTAGTTGCTTATTATTTTTTAATTGTCCATAACCAACAATAACTCTACTAATAACTACAAATCAATAATATAAAAAATCTGAAACAATTCTTTAGTCTATAGCAATATGCTTGCATCTGTGTTTGAGTGTGTAAAACAGTTGATTTTCAACAGGAACCCTTCTATCTCACACTCCTAATGGCACCCTCTTTTCAACATTTGGCATCCTCAATTGAACGGACAGATATTTTACATTAGGATAACACTCTTGTAACAGTCACTGGTGCGTGTCTCAGCCGTGTACCATGTAGCCTTGTTTCCACTACTGGTAGGGGTCGGGTCAGTACGGGACGGTTTGGTACAGGTAAGAACCAGAGAATGGCAAATTCTGTTGTATATATTTTAGCAGCAAGAAGCGGGAGGTTCAGCTGCTGCTGTAAACATTAAATAGTTTCCTATAATTTAGGGACTCAATATTTGAGGCACAGGTTCTGCTTGTGTTTAATGCAGACAATAAATATAATGCAATGAGCCATACGTTGCTGACTGTCTAAAACCGAAAACAGCTGTTGAAAATGCAAAAAAGAAAACTACATCTATTATGTTTTCTGTTGGAAAATGACATATGACACACAAACCAATCAGCTGACTTCAGTGTTAACCTACGCCCCTCTAAAAGCGTACATCAAGGCAAGACTCAAGACCCAAGCCAAGGCCTCCCCTAAAAAGGTACAGTATGCATTTTGAAGACACTTTGGACCCTTTTTGGTAACGGAAAGTTGCCAGAACCAACCCGACCTGCACTGTACTGTCCCAGTGGAAACGAGACTTATGACTTGTAATAAAACTATAAGCCAAACTGTATGTGGTCCCACTGAGTGACACACAGATACTTGAAGCAACATTAATCACTGGAGATGCATCTCTTTAAACACAGATGCCTTTAAGGTACTTTTGTTTCATTACCGGGCCAAGAAAATATCAACAAAACACTAATGCTAAAGGTAATTACTGCAAGGGACAAATAACTGTCCAGTTGATAGGCTAACTATCTTGCCAGAAAACAAGTCATCAATTGCCACCATACTCTCTTGGCATGTTAGTTTTTATTGTACACAGACTGTTGAGTCTGAACTTGTCAAAGGCTGGTGGCCCAGAATACTTGACCTCACATTTTCAAGCTGTGTCAGAAAGGTAGCAATGACCTCCAGTTTTAACTTACAGTATCTTGCACTGGCTATGTTTTCTCACACAGGAAAAAAACAACAGATAATAAAAAGCAAGGTTAAATATTCATAAACATTTGCAATACATTAAGAGATGCTTTGAGCTTGGAACTAAAAGAGTCTTGTTGTAATGTATTGGGGGATTTGTGTTTTGTAGTAAAGTCAAACGGTGGAAGTGTAAAATAAGTTGGAAGTTAGATATATTTCCCACAAGAAAAGCAACTTTATTTGAGAAAGTGTTGCTGACTTGTGTTCTATCCATTCACTTTTCTGCACTGTCAAACAATCGAAGGACTGTGGTGTGTCTAGCTCCACCCTTTAGCTACCATTCTACTGCTTCGCCCCAAATGGAAACGTTCCAAAAGTGTTATCAGTTGGCTTATTTTGTTAAACGGTACATCTTTTCTGACAATGACAATGCAAAGGCTAACAGCGCGGTGTAAACAAGCGGAGGAGGATTTAGATAATACATGAAGTGCCAAAGAGATCCTGCTGTGTTTCCATGTACAATCCAAACACGTCACACATGCAGAGCCCAGGTGCATCTTTCCCTTTGTGCCCCAGAGTCTGCTTCATTAGCCTTCGTTGTTGGAGCGACAGGGTTGCCAGGTTGGAGCTGTCAAGCCCTCAACGTCTGCCTCAGGACAAAGCAATTACAGGGGCTGGCACAAGTGATGATTCAGTCAAGCAGAGCATCCTGATAGCACTGCATTTGTTGAATCTGTCTGTATAGGTTCAACAAACAATGCACAGCAGATAACAACTGATTGATTGCACTTCAAAATGAGCAAATACAATCATTATCTGATCACTTCAGTTATTTGGCCGGCGCTGCCCTGTTGATTCTGCTCCGTCCTGTCACATCAGGCCTTACGGGGCCAACTCCTCAGCATGTGCCGCTTAGCCATTGGCCCGTTAAGTCACCTGAGTCATTTGAGGACTGCTCTGCTAATCACCTGACTTATTTACTTACCTCATATGAACCTTGTACTTATTTCTGTTCAAGTTGAAGAATTAGATTATTAATCCAAAAACTACTATCAGCGCAGTATAGAATGAATGTAAGTTAATTTATTTCACCAGATGATTGTTGTTTATTCTGTTTAGCATTTAGCATAATTTAGTATCAATTCAACATTTAAAAGTCTTAGTGTTTTCTCAGAAATTTTACTTCTTTCTCAGAATTCATTATTTTCTCTGAATTCTGACTTCATTCTCAGATTTCTGACTTTCTGTTCTTAAATGTGACATTTCTGTTTATTAATTTTTAAAGATTTTTTCAAAATATTACTTTTTTACCTTTATTTGATGGTGGATGAACAGGGCGCAGAGGAATGACATGGGACCAAAATTTGGGTTTTAATGTCAGAA
Source organism: Neodontobutis hainanensis (assembly GCA_024349245.1). NCBI lineage: Eukaryota > Metazoa > Chordata > Actinopteri > Gobiiformes > Odontobutidae > Neodontobutis > Neodontobutis hainanensis. The sequence continues at coordinate 16,953 of JALDNG010000660.1, forward strand.
TTTGTTTTTGTTTTTGTGATTATGTATTTAATGCATTATCTTATTTTCTTGACCTTATGTAGAGAGTACCACCACTGATTGTTGGAATAAAGCCTCGTGACTTGAGACACTTGTCCTTGTACAGTACATGTACAGTTTTAACTCTAAATGGACCATTGTGTGTCACCGTGTCCTGCTGATGTCACCTCTTCAGTGCACGTGGATCAGGCCGACAGTGTTGACAGGCCATTGTTAGCTGCCCACATTCTTCTTCAGTTGGCTTTAGCTGTGAAGGATGTGACTGTCAGCGGAGATTGTTAGAGGCTCTTTCACATAAAGTGCTATTGCACCTGGCCCAACAAAGAGACCATCCCAGAGATTCACAAGTTCAGTACAACAGAGCAAGATATCCATTGTCCAATCAGCTGACTGCAGTTTTTTGATGTTATTTTTTAAGATTTATATCTTTTTGGCCCCTTTGCCTTTATTTGGTAGGACAGTAGACAGACAGGAAACAGGGTGAGAGGAAGAGAGCATTAGGGGAATGACACTTAATCAAATTACCCAAATATATGGTACGTGCTGTACGAGGTGACCCACCAGGACCCCACTCTGACTTCTAAAGCATACCACAAAGCCTGACTTGCTTGGTACCCCTAGCCGAGGCCCCTTTTGGTAATGGAAATGCCTCAGAACTGACCTGATCCGTATCGTCCCATTGGAAACGAGGGTCATCATCGACCTTTCCAACTAGCAACCATCTAGTCTCATCATTTACTAGTTTTTATGTTTGAGTGATTAGAGAGGAACAAATAAGGACTGGTGCTTTGTCAACAGCACCAACAACACCAAAGTCAGGTTTTTAAAACACTAGATATCATGCACTCTGGTAAAAATGGACGGCTGCTTAAGGTTTGGTATACTCTAGCCTCTTACCCTGTAGACATAATGTTCATACTTTCAGCATTTAACTGGAATGTGAATGTAAATGAAGGGTCAGTGGACACAGGTCAAACAACTTTGTAACTCTACACAGGTTGCTTATTGGCTTGCCTAAATTATGCTCCAATGAGAAAAAAGCCAGACATGGGTCAACACACATGTAAGCATATAACAACTGTAACTCTTCATTTTAGCGGTAGCATGTTAATAACAGTATGTGTTGCCATGACATGACAGTCAAGTTTTTATTTGTGCATTTTTAGCTTGATGATGTAAAACAACTCAAATTTACATAGAGGAGTGATTGGTGCCCTGTGTGTGTCGTGTCTAAGAAGAATGGCCTTGTCAGACAACCCTCCAACTGATAAATTATTAAAATGTAAGATGTGTACATAGTGTTCCTTTAATGAAGAGAAACACACAGATTCATTTCTGTTTTCTGTGAATTAGGCAAACAGAGGCTTAAATCCACACACCAGAGAGGACATCAATACAGCAATGCTTATCTTTGCTAATTGTAGATAAATTGCAGCAACTGTGCCCTATTCTGGACTGTTGCACTGAAGCCCACAGACACCTTGCCTTTGTCTTGGATTTACTACAACAAACACCATATGACAGACAAAGAATAATATATATGGGATGTTCAATGTTAGATGTGAAATATCAATGTATAACTTACAGTCCCTTGTAGAGTTTAGCCCGTCACTCAAAGTGGAAGCTGTTGTGGTGGAGATATCATTGAGTGACAAACTGTATAGTTTATTATAAATTGAGTTACTTGAACTCAAACTTGAACTCAAACTTAACAAGTTAAAATTAAATCTCCATTTAGGCATTGGTATTTAAGGTTATTCAGTTTTACAATACATAATAACTACCAAAGCATAAACTGCAAATATGGTGACATAAATGAGACAAGAGCAGAAATGACACGTTTACAAAATAGCTTCTGTATTTAATACAACTTCTCGTGCTGTCAAATTATTGAATCAAATTGCATTTGAGGAATGTCTTTGGGTGAAGATGGGAAAAAGACTTGGTTTAAAGAACTTAAACAGAGCCAAAACCCACAAACAAATAAACTGTGTTTTACAAATGATACGTAAAATAACATAAAATGTTTTTTGTGCAAAACTATATTAACAAATAAAAATACTGGATTTACAAATGCTTTTAACAGATTGCTTATTTGATGTGTTTGAACCACAGCGCCCCCTGCTGCAGTGGGACCTCATGACATTTGTAACACATGGGTTTCATTAGTACAAAGCAAACCCTCAGCAAGCTGTCATGGCCTCAGTGAATTGTAAGTTAGCACTTGCATTAGCACCTTTTTTGTGCATTAAAAATAAGACTCAAAACAACAAATACAACTTCAACTCTGTTTCTCCTCCATCTTTGTTTCTCTGTTGTATTTGGCGCTGTTGTCCCTGTGTGGACTCGTTAATGAGTTTCCGGCACATTCCTGTTGATGAGTTGGCTGACAGATCGCAGGGGCAGAAAGAGGAAGACATACTATTTGACGATTCCTCTAAATTTCTGACACTACTTGATATCTGTCTATTTGTCCTTGGTTGGGAGACAGTTCTATCTTTCATCTTTGTCCCTGCCTCACTGGAAGACATATGACCACAGTTTTTGTGCCAATTTTTCCCACAATTGCACATCTTTCGTCTAAGAAAAAGCCAATATTGTACAGTGCAGACCGGGCTTTACATCACCGGTTGATGTGGCCAAATGAACAGACCAGTAACACAAGTGCTTTATAGGACTGCACACTTTTATATAGACCTTTAATGTATTTTGTTATAACGGGCAAGACAAATGGCTATGTCCCATTTACCTGGATAACGCAATACAGTCCTTTTGGGATTTTTCAAGGCTATCTCACCGTCTGAATCTTATATTGTCTTGTCCCTATCACCATTTATCTTCTGCCACAGGCACTGGCAGGTTCATTTACAAGCTGCTATTGGATGTCTAAACAGTTTAAACTGTTGGACAATTGCTAATCAAGGTGGTCAAGAGGTATTTATTTTAAGGTGGTCACTGCATATTAAGACATAAGAAATACACAGTAGAAAATCAAAGTGGATTTTATAACCATCATTAAAGAAGTTGGACAGGCCCAAGCACTGCATTATTAATCTCTGGCAGGTGCATTTATCTATTCTCCAGGATTGTTCGTATAAAAGCCAGCAAACTTGAATTAATCATTACAATTTAACATGGTTCACAGTAAACATGTTTAATCCTGTCCGTCTTTCTATAAATGGAGTTCTTTGTGGGTATTTGACTGATTTGTGTCCTCAGTTCCCATCAGCGCCGGTCCCAGTCTAAATTAGCACCTGTCTCTGTGCGGCCTGAAAATCCTCTGCTTTAAATAGCTTTGCTAATTCCTGCATAATATAAGACATTGTACTGCATCAGCAACATACTGCACAAAACAGGTAAAGCTGCCGGATTTGAAGGAATGTTACAGCTGTCAATGTGAATAATCCTATCCTTTGGAGATTTTGTTCCAGTTTTAGTGAGTTCATTTCAGCGTGGCCCGGTGTGACCTCCATTAGCATAGAACCAGAGGGTGATCCCGGGCCTGGAGAGTAATAGGCCAAGTGCTGTTTAAAATCCTTAGAAACTGCCAACAAATCTAGGGCATGCATATTAATTAAAGAATATTTTCAAAGGACTCAGTTTGTTGTAGAATGTGCAAAAGGTTTTGAGTGACATTGTTTAGGGCAAATCAACATGAAAAACACCCATTGCAAAGACTGCTCTGTAATCTTTTGGGGTTTCCTGTAAGTCATGTGGCTAAATGAAACTTTTAGTGGCATCATGGAACATGCCAGTTATTCAGTTACCCAAGAGCCTTAAGTATTTTGTACAATAACGTTCATTCTGCCAAAAGCTACATTCTTTTTCTTTGTTACATTTGAGTCCATGTACTGTATGTTACATGAGTTTAGATTAGAAACACTGGAGTATCCTATGATGTGTCTCTCAGTTCTCAGGCTGCAGATGAGGGAGCTGGCTGAAAGAGTTTGGTTTTGCTCCAGTGACAGGCTAATCAGATTTACCACAATAGAAATGAGACAGTGGCCATGTGCCATGACTCCGCTCTCATGGCACAATCTATTACATGTGACCTGGGGTGACTTGTCGGGTTGGCTCTGTACACTCCAAACAGTATTCAGTTATGAAATACCTGGTCCAGTGAGGGCCAGATGTTGTTTCATCTAAATGGCCAAGATCACCGATAAAGGAGAATTACACAAAACAGATTACACGGCATCCAAAAACTGTATTCAGAGCCACATAAGAGGATTCATAATACCTTCTTCTCTCATGAATCTTTTAAACAGGCCAGTACACCAGTGGTTTGATAATAAATAAATGGATTAGTGATATATTTCTATTTCTATGGGGATTTTCTTTGTGAGTTCTGAAATCTTTATAGCTGGCCCATCCATTCTTTTTCTATTCCATACAAAGCATTATTTTGGGCCCTGTCAAATTGAGTTTGATTTGATGGTGGTGGAGCAAATGTGCACAGATTGAACTACCCCTGAATGCAGCTGGATAGAACCATCCAAAGATACAACCATACAGAAAATAATGGTTGGTGGCAACATATGCAGAATTAACTTTCTCTGGACTGACAAAATTAAAAATTCGAAAAACATACAACCAATTAAAAAATATATATATAAAATGCATTGCATAAAGCCAAAGTTATGGTTGGACTGGTAGGATTGATTTTATGGAAATGAGGTTTGAATGTAAGGTTTTCCAGACCCACTCCACTATGCAAAGAAAGTGTGCTCTAGGTAAAAAGATTAATGTATAGATAAAAATACCAGTGTGTTGGCAGTGAGGTGATATGGATGTAAAGAACTCTTTGGGCTCTAGATGCTGGACTTTAAGGGGTTTTTGCACCTGTGCTGGTTGAGCTGGACCTTTGGTCGGAACCTAAATGTTTAGTGTGAAAACCCCAGTGGACCATGGTTGGAACAAAGCAGCTGCTCTTTGGTCCGACAACAATAGGTGGTCTCAGTACGGTCCAAAGTAGACCACGATCTGATTTGTTTGTTGAGTGAAAACAAACCCTAAATAGCAGAAGAAAATGACAGAGAAACCTGTCTTTGATGCTACCACTTTGACATGAAGAGAAAGTTTGTTTGATGGAGTCGAACTATGCTGTGTGGACATTTCTTCTGCTGTGTTGTTTATTCATCTTCCGCTCAAATAATAGACGAGCCACTGAAGCATAACAATACGCTGACGTCACAAACCAATCAGAAGTCACATATACAGGGGGGAGTCGTTATGGGACATGACATGTTACAGACAACTACAAGATTTATGATGTCAGGAAAGTCTTTAGGTGTGAACTTCAAAGGTGTAGAGTGAAACCACCAGGTATGCACTAAAAACGCAGTATTATGCAGCATTCCTCAGGTTCAGTATCTTTGATTTTAAAAACTGTAGTGAAGGCCAGACTTTTGGACTTTCCTAATGCTGTGATTACTGCTGTCATGACAACAGGGCGCGTGTCACCTGTGCAATGAGAACAAGTCTGTCTGAGCTTTACTCTCCAAACCGGACAAAACTCACGTAAATGTCCCATCACCGGTGGAGAACAGAGAGCATGTGGGCAGTAATCTGTGTTAGCAAAGAGGCCAAACTGTAAACAGACACTGTTGTCCTGAGTCTGAACCATCTCTGAGCCACAAAGTTATTTTATAACACAGTCTAAACTAACTTGTTTGAGAACCTTGTCAGATGTAATAATGTTCTGGATCATGTGCTGCCTTCTGTGTCTCTGCAGCAGCCACTGAGAGTAAAGACCAGAGGTCTCCAACTGAAGGTCCGTGGACCAAATCCGTTCCTTTTGGAATGACTTCTGGTCCTCACATTAATTATTACTGTTAATACATTCTTGTTATTATCTAAAAAAAATAACAAGTGAAAATGCATGAAAATGTTAACCTGACTGACTCCGCCAGATAGAACTGCTCATGTGACAGTGTTTCACAGAACCATCTGAGAAGTTCCCGTTGAAAGCGGGGAGGTGTCTTCTGTCGGAAACTTGTTAGGTGATTGGATGAAGCACTGACTAGTATCCGCCTAACACTAACTTTGTTTTTGCCAGTCATAGCAACAATTGATTTAACATAACCAGAGTGCAGCAGATATGAAGAAACAACGAACCGCTGTAACTGTAACATTCATTCATTCATTCATTCATTTTCTACCACTTTGTCCCGTTAGGGGTCGCGGGTGACTGGAGCCTATCCCAGCAGCTTTGGGCCTGAGGCGGGGTACACCCTGGACAGTGGCCAGTTAGTCGCAGGGCTGACATATAGAGACAGACATTGACAGACAACCATTCACTCTCACATTCATTCACTAGGGACACTTTAGAGTTGCCGATTAACCTGTACATACATGTCTTTGGTCAGTGGGAGGAAGCCGGAGTACCCGGAGAGAACCCACGGTAACACGTGGAGGACATGCAGACTCCTCACAGAAAGACCGGAGTCGGCCGAGAATGTTTTGGGTCGGCCGGGTTTTGAACTCACGACCTTCTTGCTGTAAGGCAGGAGTGCTAACCACTCTGCCACGTGCACCCATAACTGTAACAGTTTTTGCAAAATGAATCTGCGAATAAAAGGAACTTTAACAAACACTAAATTGGTAAATCAAACAAGGACTTTGGTCGATGAAAACATTATGTAGGATATGCCAAAGCCAGTAGGAATAGAGCTTAAACAAAACCTGCCTCTTCCTGTTTGTGCTGCCACATCATTGGTCACAAGAGGCTGGAGAGCCCATGGTTTGACGCAAGTGGTTGGGTTGGCGCAATACAAGAAAGATTTAGCCGAGTTTGGAAACTGCCAAATCTCGCAAGAATCCAGGTGCAGCATAAGGTTATGAAAAGATAACAGTTAAACAAAGAGAAAAACAAGAGTTGTTTTGATAAAGTTGTATTGTTTTAGGGAAACACTTGAGGCCAGTGTTTATTATTGGGTTTGATCTTATGAGGTTTTAGTTCTCAGCTAAAGATAACTAGAAATAATTATTGAACACAAAGTAATTAACAAGTCTACCACTTATTCAAAGTACTTATGTGCCTTACACGCTAATTCAAATGTATGTAAACGCATGTAGAATTAGATTTGATTTAAGTTTATTTATAAACTTACAAATGAACAAACACAACATTAGCCTATATTTTAAATGAACACCGGGACAGTTGACATTTTAAAGGTTAGCCCTTTAGACTGGAGTAGGGCCTAATGTTATTATTAATAGTGTTATAGTTATTTTAATCATGTCTTACATGATTTATATAACTATAACATGCTTTAACCTTACAAGAGGCATCGTAGAGTATTATAAAAAAGGGCCATACAAAATGAAAAACGACGTAATCTGTGCTATTTATGTTTTTCAACCCAACTGTTATGTCTCCCCCTTTTCTTTTCTCCTGTTGCTCTTTATCATGTGACTTACTGGTTGTGACTTGCTGCATTTGGTCCAAAAGTCTGAACTATCAGCAAACACACTTTCACACTACAGACAAACCGGACCTTGGTTCACTTTAGTCCAGACGTTGAACACCGCTTTTTGCCAGACCAAAGAGCAGCTGTTTGCTGTCTACACCTGACAACTTGGTTTGGACCAAACTGTTTTTTGTGCTTTCTGTGTGTCCAAAATTTGTCATTTGCTACACTCTATTCCTCATCAGCTGGTGTTTGCGACCTGCTCTCAGTTTTAAACCAAAACCCAATTTGGGAGCGTGGCCTTCTGTGGTATTCAGAACAGACTCTTTCTTGTTCAGGAGTCAGTTGGGTGAGGGGAGTGGCGGTGTCGCTAAAGAAAGCAGTGACATTTACCTGAATGAGCCTCATATTCACACGTTGTTCCAATAAAAGCCACAGAGAAGGGAGCCTAAGGAGTAAATATCCAGCTGTCCATCCAGCAGTGCTCTCATTAATCCTTCGTCTCTGCCACCAGCCGTCGGCTCACATCACTCTTCTGTCACATCCTCTAGAACAGAAACTGCAGTGCGTTCTCGTTTCCTACAAGGGCTAGACGATTAAATCAAAATTGAATCATAATTTTGGCTTCTTATCATTTTAAAAACAAGATAATTGACAAAGTAATGGCTTTGTCTAATACCTTGTTGCACAGTTCCCAATAACACACAGTTTTCACATTCAGTACTGCTGCAGAAACAGGGCCTGTGTTTAGCTGCATAGTTTAGTTCTTAGTTGGATTAAGCCAGTCAACTGGATTTCTGCCTTTGTCTAAGTTTATATTAACATACACAGACGTGAGTCCATGCACATATGAATGCACAAAGGCCAAACTGGAAATTTTTACGACTCTTCACAACTTATTTTTCGAAGAGCAATGTTACCACTCTGGCATTCTGAGTGGGAAAAACTCATGGCTAACACAGCCACTGTTCCTTTCAAAGAGAACATGACCATGTCAAAAGCTACAGCAGACAGAGCTTTTTCCTTTAAAACTATTTATGTGGGAGTCGGAGACCAACATATTTATTAAGTTAAAGTTCAAATAGCAGCCTGACTAATGCAATGCGAAAAACTAATCAAAAAATCAGAGCATTAGAAGCCCACCCCATTTTAGATAAACTTAAAAATAAAATAAAAGTTATGATTAGTCATGTTGAACTCAGTGGAAGTCATGGTGACGGGGAGAGGTGAACGTTGTTAGAGATTTTGAACAATTGACATGGAAGAATTTGAATGTATTAATGTCAATGGATATGTACACCTACAGAGACTATGTTAGAACATTTCCAACTGTAGTTATCACACATTGTCATTGTATTGGTGTTAAATGTGTAGATACTGCACTTTTAACACACTCTAGCTCAGCAGCTTTGAGCCTGAGACGAGGTACACACTGGACTCGCAGGGCTAACACATAGGGACACATTCATTCCCATTCAAAAAGCCAGTTAAAGCCCTACTGGACTCTCATTTAAATGGAAATTATATGACACATGTCTTATTATTTTGGAAGTTGACAAAAAATGGCACAGTCTCTCTGTGCGCTCACAATGTTCCAGGCACAAGTCCTTGCAGACAAAGCAGTGAACTGGGAAGTGTCTCCTCTTTTAACAGACTAATGTGGGATAAAAGTTCTGATTCTAGCAGGTCTGCAAAATTCATCAAGCAGCTTTGAAAAATTCAGGTCTGTAAGTTTGAAATGGAAAATGCGTGTGTTCGTCTCTTTTGTGGACTTGTGTAACCATTAACAATGATTTTGATCAACCACATGCACTGTAAAAGGTCATTGTTGCGCAGCCAGACGATCCATCTATTATCAGGTCATGCACTATTGCACTGTCTCACATCTCTAAAAAGCTTTCTTTAAAATTTCATCTCACTCAATTATAAGACAGTGTTACATTACAATATTACTGTTGCTGTACGTGCTCTTACATAAAGAGTGCTTTAGCCTTTGAAGCTACATATTGCTGCATTATCTGACCCATTTTTGACTGATCTGTGTTGGCTGTGAAAGCATGTGTTTTTGGCGGCTTGAGTAAAAATGGTGCAGTAATTCCTGGGAGTGCCCTGAGCAACAGTGACAGGACGGTGGCTTTAGGTAATTGTCTGTGACAGTGTTGGCCAAACTCTGATTTGATGGAGTGGGTTTGTGGAATAATGTTGACCCCTGTGTTTTTGGCTTTGCTTTGCTCTTTACAAATATTAAGCCTAGTACAGGACAGCATTATATTGGAAGAACAGCCCTTGATCTGGCTTTGGGAGAGTAGCCAGACGGAGATTGTGACGTCAGCTACACCACAAAAGGTATGAGGCACAAAGTGAAACTGAAAAAATATCAACTATGTGACAGGGTTGACAGCTTCAAGTAAGCCTGGTCAAAATGTCACTGGCTGAACATTGGTCGCATTGGTGTTGTATTGACTTTGGGTGAGGTTTGGTAGAAAAGTGAGTGGGACTATTCAGATGCTGTATATTTTAACCAAAGATAGTAAACGCTGCTGCTGTATGAGCTATGTGTAACTTTTTTCCAGTAGATGGCGCTTTTCCCTCTTCAGACTCTAACAGTTTACAAGTGGAGACTACCTAAGCAGCAAGTTTGGAAGAAATTACATGTTTTCTAAAATGGTAGGGTCATTTTAGTGTACTTTGCACAGAAGAATATAGGACTATATTTATTTAAAGGGATGAAATCTTACCACATTCGAAAGAGTTGCTTAAGGTCTAAATCACAAACTTCTCGAGTTGAGGCTGTAATACCGTGATACTGTCAAATCATAATATTTATATATATTTACTCAAAGTTATCTGACTGTTATCAGTCCCGTGCCTAGCTAGAACCCAAGTTGGTCCATTTTGTCTTATCATCTTTCATCATTCAGTACAAAGTAAGTCTGTTGTCCCTAAACCACAAAACGTTTTAGAAAGCTTCATAACCCTTTTGACGTTAAAATGTGTGTCACTCCAAACTAACCCACATCTTACCTCTTGATGGAAACAATTGTACTACTTTACAAATCCTTACCCGTGTATCATCTCAAACAGACAGTGACAGATGGGGCTCCGTCGTTCTCTGTCTCTTGGGAATCAACACTATTAGACAGCACTTAAGAGTCGACAATTAAACTGATGTTCAATCCAGGCTGTAAATATTTTTCACTCCCACACAAGCACCGCGCTTTGAAACAGTCAGAAGAAGTGGAGAGGATTACCCAGCATCAAAAATCCATACAAAGGACTTAAGGGAGAGAGCCTGCTACACAGCGCTTAAACACTGATATCAACATAATAAGGCCTGAATGTATGATGGCAGGGGAAGAGGGAGTGATAGAGTGGCTGGCTAATCACCAGTGACAGGCCCCTGGATTAGAGGAGGCAGCAGATGGCCCCGGGCTGGCCCAGCCTCACTGTATATGTACATCCCAGTGGGTTGATAAGGCTCAGAAACTCCTCCGGCCCATAGCACTCGAGATCGGCCACTGGCAATTATTCCACAGTGAATTAGTTGCCTCTGACCACCCACAGGTAGCTGTAGCTAAATAAGCCACAAGTAAGACTAAGAAAAAAAAATGTTGATACTGTTTTAGCCATATACAAGTCTGACTCTTCATTTACAGCTCGCTCTGATTATGCTCATTGCATAATTAAAGCATGTAAATGGACTTTTGTCTTTGTCTGAGTTTACATGCACAGGTCTCCAGCACAAACGTTAAACAAAGTGAAAAGATGCTAACATTAAACATATCAATTGTTATGCTAGACTTCTTTACCACACTACCATTGATTCATTTATGAATGGTAATGTTAATGTTCTGACTTTCCAAGTTAAAAGAAGTTAAAAGTGTGCTTTCCAAAGTGAACATCAGTGTCAGCATCAGTTTTTATTACGCTTTATGTGAGAGACTAAAACAAGAAGCTGAGCCATTGACAAAATGACCAAAAATAATGGTCTTCATGATTTCCTGTTTTTACATGTTTCATTGGTGCGACTCTGGAGAGTGTTTGGAGTGCTCTGACCAACCTCAATCTAGTATATATGCCCTCAATGGACCTAATGGTTATTTTTTTTTTTAGAGTTTGGTGATAGTTTGGGCTTTTGGACCAAATGCAGGAAGTCCCGGCCAATCAAACACACAAAGAGCGAATAGGAGAAAATGGACATAAAGAGATATAATCCAAAAGACGCAAAGATTATGTTGTTTATTACGTTTTGTATGGCTCAATTTTTCTTACTACTCTCAGATTCTTCCTTCTGTGAAGCCGACCTTTTCCCAATGAGTATTTTGTGATTTAAATCATGTCTTAAACAGGGCATTTGAAGTTTCAGCTCTTTGCATTTATTGTATATTAATAATAACATGTCTCTATAGGCCCAACTCCAGTCTGATTCTTGTGTTCCTTTAGTTCAACTGTAAAGGAGCTGCTGAAGAAACACACTCACAACAGTAGGGGCCGTCTACAAGCTCCCTTCTTGTCATGACGACAGTGCAAGGGAAAGTCCACTTTTAAAAACTCGTGTAAAAGCAACAGTTACAGAACATATAGTGTAACAGTTCTTGGTGCGGACCTTGGTACTGACTTTCAAGACAAAAAGCACCCTTAAGATTCATTCATTAATGTAGAATGTCTAGAGCCAAACTATTGCAAGAGTGCCACTAGTCCTGAAGTTAGTCAGATGTTTGTCATGACATACATTATACATTAGACATTACGTGAAATCAATAACAGTTGATAAGAGATGAGTGGAAAAATGTTTTTCTTGACAAAAGCCCTTTTATACAACCAGCTTCACAATAAAATGTTAATATAATGTGTGTAGGGTCAAAGTTAAAGGAAGACAGTTTGGTGCTTTTTGCACCCTTTAGAATAGAATAATAAATAGAATATTTCAAAATTCTTAATCCACAGACAGCGATCCAGTGTAGTTAAATAGCTTTAAAGAAATCAATATTTTCAAAACATAAATACAACAAAAAAGAACTACAGCAATGTCAAAAAACTATTCTGCTCCACTTCAATGAGTTCCGCACTTACATGGTGCATCAGGCATTTTATAGCACTTCTTGCTAAGTATTAAACAAAATGTAATAAATAACAAAAAATAATAATCAAAGACATTTAACTTATTGGCAAAATAGAAATATTAATGTTAAGCAATTAGCCAAGAAATTCAAATAATCAAGTTACCAATAGACGTAACTAATAAGACACCAAATAATGACCATATAAATGTCAAACTAAGATTAATAGAAATGATCATTATCAAATGCTAAATAATATAGAAAAGCATTTAGGCTCCTAACTTCTGAATTTCTTTTTTACTTTAAGAAAACAAATTTTCTCCAAATACCCTCCAAGAGTCATTCATGCCTAAACGTAACCATTAAAGTTTTGCTGTATTGCTAATACAAGCCTTTTTGTAGCATTTCTTCAATGAACAGTTAACGCCAAGTAGATATTAGCTACTGGTTAATCTAAACAAAATATATTTACTGACAACTTTCAAACACTGTTCTCAGACTGCAGCTTTTAAACTTGCATAACTAAAAGCCCATATTTGAACAGCGTCCAGTTCATCTTCATGCGTTGATATCGATCGCACTCATCCATTAGCCTGTGCCTCTTGCTGCCTGCGGTGCTGTGGGTGTATGGCGTGGGCTCTACACCTCCTCTGCCCACTGCATGAGCACAGAGACACACTTGTAATCCTCAGAGAAACACATTGTTTAGAGGCCCAGCAGCTTTTCGCATGTTTTAGCAGCTCCGGTCTGGAAAGAGAAAGTCTACAGTGCTCACACTTCCACTTATAGCTCAGCGCTCGCACGTGACAGATTGTGAGAGGCATCTGATCTTGACGCATGCCGAGATAGAAACTGTATTTTAATTTAAAAACTCTGGGTCTGGCTTCCTCCCACCGGGTAGGTGAATTGGTCAATCTTAAAGTGCCCCCAGTAATTGGTTTTCTGTCAATGTCTAAATGTCAACCCTGTGACTAATTGTCCAGTCACCCTCGAACTCTAACAGAACTAAGCGGAAGAAGATGAAAGTATGAGTATTAAAATCGTGTGACAATCAGCTATGGAATGTCTTCTTGTTTCCTTTCGTCTGTTCACATTATTTTGTTTGGCATAGGTTTTACCCGGATGCCCTTCCTGACATAGCTCTCTCCATTAATCCAGGCTTGGGACAGGCACAAAGATACACAGGCTTGTGACCCCTTGTGGCTGGTTTCGGTGTTGGAATGTACCAAATTGGACACCAAATAAAATCACACACAACATGAACAAAGACACAAAACCCAGCACCCAAAGCCCATCCACACACTGAGAGGACTTTTCATTACCATGATATGCTAGTATCAAAGAGTACCTGTGGAGCAGAAACTGTGGGTATGCTTTTTAAACTGTGTGACAGAAGTCTTACGGTCCTAAAGTGGTCAGGAATTTCTGAATTTCTGAAGAGAATGTGTGAAAGAAAGACCTTTGACCACTTTACTGTGTGAAGTTCCAGTGAGCCTGGGCCAAGGCACAAATTGTTTCTGCCTGTGTGAGCGGAGGTAGTGCCAGAGACCCCTCCACAATCAAAAGTCGTTTTTAAATAACAAATGTTTGAAGGATGAATTCTCTTTTGTTGTCTACTAAAAGAGTATTCTTGGCCTGTCCGCTTCTCTCTGTCCTCAGCAGAATTGATTTGAGGCTGGAAAACATTTCCAGAAGACATTGGCTTTCATTCACTGCTTAACCTGTAAGGCTACAACACTTACTCTTTTTGAACTTTTTAATTAAACAATGCTTTAAGTGTAAATGAATATCTGTTATTTACTGAAACGTAGCTTGCCACAACAAACACAGCCACAAGAAACGACTAACCTTTGCCCAATACCGACTTAATTCAATTGTATGCCATAAACCCATACTTCATATTAATTCTAAACTACTCAATATTTAACATGATGTGATTGATTGATTGGAAAAGCCTACAGTTAAATCTATAGCAATGCAGAGGTTGTGTACAACATCACTGCAAAGTGATTTCTTCTGTGTTGCTGCAGCGTGTGCCCTTAGGAGGCTCATTAAAGAGCAAGACGAGGCCGGCTACTGTAATTCATCATGGCGTGACCTCTGCTCAGCACCGTGTGCTCTTCTCACTCTGCCCTCCCCCCAAGACACTGTAAGAGGCACGCTCCGACCCACAATTATACTATTATTCAGAACTGAACATCGATATTCTATGCTCTTTTATCTGTTTGCCCTCTGCTCCATACTTAGCCTAGGTTGTTACGATGAATATTTTCCAATACAACTCTAAATATTTCATAATTTAAATCCCAATTGATGAGTCATCCTAAACCTGTTGATGAGTCATCATAACCCCAACTCTCAGGATGACTCCTGCCGTTACTGCACACACTTATGCCATATACGTCAAACTTTGGCATTTGGACGCACAAGAAGAGCAAAGCAAGGTTTTATTATTATTACAAGAGCTGACAATCTTTGTACATTGTTGGTTGACTAATAAGTTAAATATTGTTCCTCCTTGAGTTGCCTCAACAGTCAGTAATGCACTGTAGCCCATTTTTGAGGGTGCTCATATGAATGTCCTGCTGACAGCAAAGTGCACTCTTTACTGTTGTAGTCAGCTGTGTTGAAGATGCACTGATTCTAAACACAGATGACTTACAAGTCCAGTATCAACAGTTTACTCAGTGACACCACCACCTACGAGACTGAGAAGAGATCCAACAAGTGGTTACAAGATGAAGGTCATAGACCTGAAAAACTTAAAAGGATTTTCTACAAACACAACATTCCAGTCCACTTTAAACCAGGGAACACGATGCGTCAAAAACTAGTCCATCCTAAAGACAAGATTCCCACAAACAGAGAAATGTAGTTTATGCAGTTCAGTGAAGAGTGCAGTTTTGTTGGATAAATTAAACTAAGCTTTACAAGAGCATGTATCAGCACAGAAGAGCCAATCCTGAGTCTGCAGTCCACCTCCACCTCAAAGAGAAAGGACACTCCTTTGAGGACAGCAATGTCCGAATTTTGGCTCGATGGTTTGAGAGAGGTGTGAAGGAAGCCATTTTTATGAAAATAGAAAAAGCCCTTTCTGAACAGAGGAGGTGGCCTCAGATTCATGTTGCCTTTTATTTACAACAGTGTTTTGAGACCTAAAACAAAAGATCTTCTCTCTAGAACAACAACACCTGAATGGTACGGTGTCACTAACGACTCTCCTGAGCCTCTAAAAAAAACATTTCCAGAGTCAAAGGAATAATGTCTCAACCAGACTTAGGGAAACTTATCCATGCTTTTATCTCCAGCAGGTTAGATTACTGTAACGGCTGCTCACTGGTCTCTCAAAACGAGGGTTAAGACAGCTGCAGCTTATTCAGAACGCTGCTGCTCAGGTTCTAACTAACACCAGGAAGTACAACCACATCAGCCCAGTTTTAAAATCTCTGCACTGGCTTCCTGTTGCTCAGAGAATAGACTTTAAAACAGCACTGCTGGTTTACAAGTCTCTAAATGGTTTAGCACCAGAATATATTTCTGAAATGCTAGTAGCTTGTGAGCCTCCTCGGACTCTGAGAACATCTGGGACAGGCCTTCTGCTCGTGCCCAGAGTTAGAACTAAACAGGATGAAGCAGCGTTTAAGTTTCATGCAGCAAAAACCTGGAACAGCCTCAACTCTAACAATGTTCAAGAGGAGGTTAAAAACCTTCATTTTTAAATCCGCCTAGACTACAACTTAAAGTGTTTTTGTCTATCTTCTTTTAAAATGTTTTAAATTTTTCTTATGTTTCTAAATCTAAATCTTGTGTCTTTTATTTCTGTAAAGCACTTTGAGTTACCCAGTGTATGAATTGTGCTATATAAATAAAATTGCCTTGCCTTAACAACTCTCACATTAGTAGTCACATAGCCAACGACTCTGAGACCAGAACAGCCTGGTCCATCAAGTTTCTAACCTTGGTGTTAGAAAGAAAAGTTTGTACTCCAGTGAGTCCTAGGTTTAATGTCCCATCCACCACCCCATTGTGTTTACTGCCTAGCAATAAACAGGTTGCTATAACAAGCTGCACATTCTGTACCCTGCACTTTGTGGAAACATTAAAGAACTGCTTTTCTCAAAACTATATGTGGGATTAATATTTACTGCAGCCCTTTCCTGACCCCAAAGAAGTGTACATTTATCTAACCCAACATTATGCAAACATCATCTGCTGTTAATCCATATCCTGATACAGCGTTGTTAGAATAATGTAAGCACTAACATTATTGAATAGAGATGAGAGAGGGTGGCTCCACATGTCTGAGTGCACACATGCCAGTTCAGATTGTCCTGAGTCTGACTGGAGGGTTCACCAGCGGGCTATTGCAGCAGTAGCACTGACCTACATTTGAAGCACACACATTTTATTCATGTACCGCTGGAAGGTCTCTGAAACAACATCTGGAGCAACATGGGATACACAAAATCCCATCTTGGTGTTGGTGAGGGAATGTTCGTTAAGGGATGACAGCCTTCCCAGATAATGGCCACCTTCTCCAGACTAATGGGGAACTCTGGGATACATGCTCTAATGGCCTTCTACTGCACTGCATAAGGAAGGGAAGACTTAAAAGTGGTTGACTTTAATTTGTCTTGGTTTCATAATATAATATAATACTGTTTTTCCTTTATGCACTGTTTCTGTGTAAACAAACCTGTTGTTACCCGGAGTAGATACTTTCTCTGTTTCCTCTGCAGCCATTGATTCAATGTTAACAAGACAATGCAAGAGCAATGGTCAATGGTCAATGGAGCATCTCTTATTCGAGCGCGAGTGATTAGACAAAGCTTCTGGTACACTTTGAGCATTATATCTATTACATTTTATCATGTCTTATGGTTTCTTTTTCAAAGATAATTCATACAACAATAACCGTTTCTCAATACAAGAAGAAAAAACACACATAATTTTTTGTTTAAGTTGGATTAGTGTACTTTATTTATTGTGTTATGAAAATCAAGAGTCTTTTACCTCAGCCTCTCGAGACTCTTCCCTTTGAATAGGTGCCAAGTGTACTGTCCATACAGGCTCAGGTAGAAAGGGAGGCTTCCACAAACACACACAGTCATCATATTATCTGTGTTGCCATGACGACAGGTGACAGCGGCTCATAAATAGGGCAGTGCGTGCGTGTGTGTGTGTGTGTGCGTGTGTGTGTGCGTGTGTGTGTGTGTGTGTGTGTGTGTGCGTGTGTGTGTGCGTTTGTGTGTATGTGTGTGTGTGTTTGTGTGTGTACGTGCGTGTGTGTGTGTGTTCGTGCGTGTGTGTGTGTGTGCGTGCGTGCGTGTGTGTGTGTGTGTGTATGTGTGTGTATATGTGTATGTGTGTATGTGTGTGTGTGTGTGTGTGTGTGTGTATGTGTGTGTGTGTGTGTGTGTGTGTGTGTGTGTGTGTGTGTGTGTGCGTGTGTGTGTGTGTTTGTGCGTGTGTGTGTGTGTGTGTGTGTGTGTGTGTGTGTGTGCGTGTGTGTGTGTGCGTATGTGTGTGTGTATGTGTGTGTGTGTGTGTGTGTGTGTGTGTGTGTGTGTGTGTGCATGTGTATGTGTGTGTGTGTGTGTGCGCGTGTGTGTGCAGGTGTGCGTGTGTGTGTGTGGAGAGGTGGATAGGGCAGCTGGAGCCCTGACTGACAGCTGTGACAGCTCTATAATCCGCTTTCTGAGAAACACACATAATATTCAGTGGAGCAGGTGTCTCCCGCGTGTGTTTGTGTGTGTTTGTGTGTGAGTGTGTGTTTGTGTGTGTTTGTGTGTGTGTGTGTGTGGGGGGCGACTGATCTTAGGATGATGTACTGGCAGTATTAGTTTGCACTAGCATTGCAAAGAAGATGAAGAAGATGTCAGTTCTGCAAAATGGTAGTGGCCTTTGTCTTGTTTATGTTTGATATGCAATTAGCTTTTAGGAACAAGGTGCAAAGGTGACAAAGAGAGTGAGAGTACTTAGTAGGACTGCACAAGGTATTGCAAAGTTATGTCTAGAAACTGCAATTCAACTGAATTAATTTTTAAATCCCCATGAGGAACATCAGTTATTAGGTCTCTTCAAATAAAAACTAAATGAAAGGATTATGGCTACATGTTCCACACACTGATTGTACACTCTCATGGCAGTCAGGATGAAGGAGTTCTTGTGGTGTTCTGTCCTGCAGCTCACTGATCTCATCTGTCCACTGACTGCTCTCTGTTGTTCAAAAGACCAAAGCAGGGGATATTTAGTATAGCATTCGTCCTGCCTGTTACTTCAACCCGAGTCTCCAAACTAATGCCTTATCTAATGAAGAGGGCATCAGGTGTTGGGTCTATAAACTGTAAACAGTTCTCCTGATGATGTCACAGGAAGTATTGGTACAGCTCCGTAGTGATTATAAACTGGAACTGTGACGCCATGTGAAAACTCTTTTGAGCTATAGTATGGTCTCACTTCAACTGTCGACAGCTCTTCAGATATTCTCTTTAAATGAAACAGCTCTTAATGCTGCTTATTAGATTTTACATTTTCACTTTTAATTATTGTGTACAAGCTGATTACGGTCCCTGTCTAGGGGTAATCTGACACAAAACATAAAAGAGGGACACCCAAACAGCCAAAGGTAAAGGGCGATGACTGGCGGTGCAGAATGGACGAGCGGAGCTCAAGAGGAGCTCCCGCAGCAGAGTCAGGTGTGAGAGACAGAAATCGGTCAGAGAGTGCCCAGCAGAGAGCAGGAGCTGTTAAGGGTGTGCACGAGCTGTGCGCAACACTGATGAAGAACCAGCGGGTTTGTTTCAGTCTAGCAGTCTTTACTCAATCCTGGCAGATCTAACCCTGGTTTGAGATCAAATATAACAGAAGATCATTAGTCTTTCTACTCATTATTCAAAACACATATATTCTCCTCAATTCACATGGAGCTCCAGTTATAGACCCGATATTGCACCCAAAGAAAAATATGTTTTTGTCCCAACAAACTGACGGAATACTCAAAATATGTAATAATGGCCCAGTCCCTCTTATTGAACAAACAAGCACTCACAGCTGTCCTCTGCCCCTCCAGTGCTCGGTGTAATGAGAAGAAAATGAGGTGGAGAACTTTCATTTAATGAACTGTGCTTGTGCAAATAGTATAGGTAAAGGCAGCGCTGTGTCCCTTTGCATTTTCTACCTACCTTATACTGACCTGCTTTATAATTACCAACTCTTCTGGAGCAAAACAGTCTAAAGTTTCAGAACAGAAAGAAAAGCTGCAGTTATTAGGAATTTTAATAGCTATGGTGGAGGAGCAATTATGGGTTTTCAAGTTTTTATACCAAACTTATCCTTTTATTTAATCTGTCTCATATCACATGCAGAAGTTTGTACTTGAGGACAGAAACTAGAGAAGTACCATTTTCAGACAAAAGGTAAATAGTTAGTATTAGCAGTCTTTAAGAAAGTTGGTACAATAAGCTGCAGCACTTTTCTTGGCTCTTTTTAGCCTGCTCAGACACACCCTATCAACAACAAACTGAACGGAAAGATTGTGTTTTCCATTTGGTCTCATCAAAATCTTTATTATTGTTTCAGAAACATACCATACTTCAGTCACCTAAAAAAGAAGGGCTTCAAGTGCTACATTTCAATATGCACAATTACAGAGTTGAGATCTGAAAGTGTAAAGGTAGCATTGTATCAGTTTTTATAAACTGTTCCTGGTGTCAATCTCAGTTTTCCTTTTACTCCATTTTGGAATGTTGCTCAATGTGGATGCCAAGAATCAGAATTCACACCAGAAGTGACACAAGAGACTGAACGAGCGGTGATCATTCATTTCCTACGCACACTCGAGGGAGGGTGCAAAGTGTGACATGAATCCAGCAATTTGAGCATACATTTGAGCTCAACTTTATGCAAAGGTTTTTGGTTTGAATCCACCCAAACCCGTATTTCCAGGAGCTAAGGTGGAATAATGGGGACTGTGGATTGGATGCTGTTTGTAATTATTCAATGATATTAACCAATACCAAGACCCTTAACGGCTTATTTATTGTTCCCCTCATGGCAGAGACATTAGCCATTCGAACAGTGCATATCAAGTCCTTGTAACCTGCACAGAGGAAATTCTACATCTCCCTTTTACTCATTTTAACTCAGATGTCTTTTTTATTAATTAGAACTTCTTCATAACAAAACCAAATAATCCAACATTCCACATGTTTTTGTCCAAAGAATCAATCTTTTCTTCAAATCAACTCTTAAAAGCCCCAGTCACATCCGTACATCTGTGTTTTCTAGTGCATCCAGTTTTTGACAAGAAGGTACGACCAATAGTAACAAGTTAGCTTATTATAGTGGCGCAAACTATTTCACAAAATTATTTACACTACACATTTTTTGATTCAAATTGCAAGCAGTTTTCTTGTTGTCTTCAAAATATAAGAGCTTAAAAAAAAAAAAAAAAAAAAAATAATAATAATAATAATAATAAAGTGCATATTTTCTACATATTTCAATGAACTTGAATGTTCATTTTTAAAGCACATTAATTGTCTTAGTTGAGGTTCTACTGAAAAAAAAGTCTAGAACGTAACATAATGAATTTAAAATGCTCTGGTCCACATATCTAAACATGCATTACCGGGCTTTAAAGCATATTTCTTCATCTTTAAGCCCTTTGTTGTAGACCATCAGTAGCTTATTATTATATGGAGTTTGCAGCACATGGTGCGCCCTCCTAGACCTTGTGCAATGGCTGTAATCCCACAACACTCATGTAAACAACATCAGGGTTACTCGACTGAGAGCAAGTCAAAAGAACACTCAAATCCTGTAGCATAGTAGCATGTAGTTTTCACTGCTTCCAGGAGGAAACAATCCCATTCATCCCATCTGCCGTGTGACAATGTGACAACTGGCTTTTCAATGAGAGCTTCTTTTGAAAATGAAGCAGCAGACTATAAACACAGAGATGATAGATGACATTTTTCAAAGCTTTGTCTTTCAATTAGTAGTAGTTCAAGTGCACCGATAGCCCTAAACATCTTTCAGCTACAGTGTTTCTTTGATGACTCAACTCCCCGCTGTGGACTTTCCAGATTAGTTTTCTCCTTCAGATACAAGCAGGTGGGAAAGGCTCCCCCCTGTATAATCTGTGGTTTTAGAGCCTGTCTTGCCACATGTTTTGTGGCTATATTTATGATTGAGGTATGGAATGAGACCATATCAGGGCTTTTTTGTTCTAATACTCAACATAATTCAAATGTATTTTTTAATTTGAATATAAATTTATTTTTCTACTCTAAGCCAATGTAAAACAATAGACATTATGCATAACCAGCTTCCACATTCTGCATATAATTGTGTATAATTGTGTTTCATTAAATAATCAGAGGCAGTATGAAGGCTCATTTATACTCTGCTCTACGTTAGATTCAAATTGGATACAGACGGAGCCTTCAGTAGGTTAATTTGGTCTGTATTCCCAAAGCTTACTGATATGGACCAATGAAGCAGTACCTGCAGTGGCCACAAGGGGCCATGAAAGCGCTAAATCGTGCACTGGCTAGGTGGTAGAGAAGTTGTCCTATAATCGAAAGGTTGGCGGTTCAATTCCTGCACTCCCCACAGTTCATACTGTTGTTGTGTCCTTGGGCAAGACACTTTACCCTCCTTGCTGCCAGTATCCGTGGCACTGGTGTGAAAATGCCCGGTGGTGGTCGGAGAGGGCGCAGGCGCAAAAGAGTTGCCGGATCTCTGTCAGTCTACCCCAGGGCAGCTACATGAAGTGTAGTCTACCACCAGCCTGAGCCAAGGCAATGAAATTTTGCTCAATGTACACAATCTGAATGATATTAAAGTCTGTTTATGTGAAAAAAATATGTTAACAGGCAGCCAACTTATATGACATTATTCTTTTATCAAAATTGATACTTTTGCAGGATTGAACCGTTGGGTACCATGGTCTGCAAGAACCAGAACATGTAAGTAATGTATAAAAAGATGGTCATATAAAGTCACAGCTGGCATATCCAAACATAAAAATGAACACACAGGACACTTAAACTATTCATGATTTTGCCATCCTCCTTTATTTTAAACGCTGCAGCCCACCAGTGGGTGGCGAGTAGATCCAGTTGTGTGAACACCGTGTGTGTATCCTCAACACGAAGGGTCAGCGCTCCACGCCGCCTGAGCTCTCTCCTGATGAGGGCTTCAACCGCTTCTCTGTTAATTTGCAGAGGATTAATATCATTAAAGCCCACTCGCCCACGCTCAAGGCTTTGTGCTTCCATGTTGGATCTTCAGTGACTTGAAACTGTAGCATCCTGCTGCACTGAGCTTTTTTAAAGTGAAGGCACACTGCAAATGAGCAGGAATTATGCTGAGTGGACTTAGCCGGAGAGTCAGATAACAGCAGGGGGTAACAAGGAGGATTATTTATGTGGCTTTTTTCACCAGCACTCGTCTCTCTTTTGTTAAGTGCCACTGAGCAACACTTATTTTAGGGAAATATTTTTGGAATATTTTTGTCTTTGTCGAGCAACAGTAATGTCTGTTTCAACATGAATAATGGCCTTTTAATTATTGAAATTGGAAGAAATCAACCCATAACCCTGAAGGGTCCCCAAAATGGGTAAAACATACTTTTGGGGACACTTAGGACCCTTTAGTTAATGGAAACACAACAGAACCAACCTGACCTGCGCTGTACCATCCCAGTAGAAACACTAGGCAGGTATGGCTTTGTGGTATGCTTTGGAGGAGTTAAGTTAAACACTGCAGTCAGCTGATTGGCCTATGTGGCCTCAAATACAGAGTCCCTAAATTATAGGACAATTATACAATTATAGGCTGTACCTGCCGTCTCTCCCTGCTATACACCAGGATTTACTCTGATCTATCAGAAATACTCACAATCCATCCAAGTTTTTAAAAGTCTGCTTCAAATTTGTTTTATGTCTTTAATAGAAAGTACTCATAGTGAGACCTAAAACAGTACATGAGTGTAGTATAGTGCCACATATGTGAGTATTATCTTTTCATCATGGAGTTTTACATTTCTATTTTTCCACAATAGACCTCTGTTATTTACTACATTTTATACAAGGCACACGAGAATAAAGTAAAGAATTTGTATTAAAGCCATATTCAGCAGATCAGGTCAAAAAGCACTTAAATAAATTTCTTGGTGTGTTTTGGTGTTTTTGGTGATAAATGTGAACATGACATCAAGATGTGTTTATGCTGCAGTGTCAGGGCTAATGCAGACCTTCTCTGTCCTTATGACCTTCACAACTCCACGTCTGGGTGCACTCTAATGTGTTATAGTGAGTCCTACCCTGACACCTACTGTAAGTGCAGTGTGAATGGAAATGTGGAGTAGACTCATGCAAACATAAGGGAAACTGTTTAAAAACTGTTGGTAGAAACCTGGCACATATACCCTTATGCATTTTAGTTGCATGGCCAAGACATAAAGATCTTGAAATGTAGCTTCTCAGCTTTATAGTCCTTAATAACTTATTGGACTTATCAATTTAACCATTTTGGGTTTACTACTTTAATAGCTTGGTCCATTTTCACTCACGCCAAGTCATCCTTCTTCAAAGGGACAGAAATGAGCTATCTGTAGACACTCAAGGATGAGGAGGAACATTAGGGATGAAAGATAAACAGAGGAGGCCATGTCAATCCTGGTCATATTACCATCTCTCAATGACAAGACTGCCTCATTACAAGAAAATAGCTTCTCCTCAGATCCTTTACTGCCCACTACAGCGTGGGAATTGGCAGTATTTACCTTCTGTGGTGCTGTAACACTCGTCAAAGAAGATTACCTCTCATATATGACCCACTCAGATACTTAGTGATGGTAGAGACAGCAGCAGATTTTATGGTCCATTCCATAATAGTCTTGGGTATTTTTCAGACATGTGTCCTAGTTATGACACATATTATGTACTCAGGTCAATACACAGATCACCACCAGGTTTTGAATTAAAGGTATGACAGGAATTGATGTGTGTCAGGAATTTGTTTATACAAAAGATGCTAATTTTTTACAGTTTAAAACAGAACATTCACTCTCTATTTAGACAACTAATAAAAACTCATATTTCATCATTCGTTTTTTTTCTAATAAAACTTTATTTTTTTTTGTTTATGCTTTTATTTTTCTTTAGAAATTTGAAATGAAAAAGGGCAACTGTGCAAATAATTATGCCCCACTGTCAAAAATTTGTGGAGTCTTCTCATTGTTTAATTTTGATTTGACCAGTAGAAGTCATACCCTTGTGTTTCTCCTTTTCAAACTTAATACTTATTACAGGTCATATTGCTTTTCTAATATTCTAAAAAGGTATTAACAGTAATTTTCACAATATCATTCAGCACTAATTTGACTTACATTTCTGGCAGAGATACATTACATTCTCCTGGAAAGAATGGAACTTTTAGGATGAAGTTGACAGAGACTCCCTTTGGTGCACTGTGCTGCCTCATGCCGGGATTGATCACGTCAGGCTGCTCTCATTATTAATCCTGAACATATAGAGGCTAGTGTAGACAGAGGGCTCTTCTTTGTGGTTTTAGAGATGAGAGGAAAAGTCTGAAAAGTGATCCCATGTGCCAGCTTCCATTACTCCACCATACTGCTGATATGTCCCGATACATCTGTCAGTCTGCTGCCACCAACAAACATCCTTCAAAGACAGAAAGTGTGCCTTCGAGCCAGCACTGATTTATACCAGTCACATTCCATCGTTCCTCTGTCAGTATAGCTTCATATCAGAGCAGATTGCATTTCCACTGCAGATATCAAGCCCAGTAAATACAGCAGCTAAAGAATATTAGCAATCAGAGTTCAAAGTGCAGCTTCACTCTTATCTTGAAGAAGAAAATAACTTTACCCTCTATTGCCTCCAAATCCCATATCAAAGCAGGGTTCACATCCAGTCAGGCTTCAGAGTCTCGGGGAGAACTGCACAAGTTTGCTTCCACCAAAAATGTTGCTGTTTAAAGTTGAGGGTCCAGAGCGGCTATCCAGTTACTTTGATCCACCACCTACTGGGACATAGCTCTGTGGTGGTCTCCTACAGAACCTCGCTCTGCTGTGGAACCAGCAGGAGCCTAACAGAGTCTTAGCCAAACCTAGAAGTTCAACGGAAATTCACACACAAGCTGGCTTTCATATAAAATTCATTTCACCTTCCCAAAAATGGAGCATGACGGGTTTGCCAGTATTGCTTTCACGCCCCAGTCTCAGCCCAGTGTGGAACCACTCCCACGGCTGAAGGCATGGGGAAGCAGACAGGTGTTTTAATCAAACTTTCAGCAGCTTTCCAAATGTCACTCCACTAATGAGTAAACAAGATTACATTTCTTCAGCTTTTATTTTGTTTGTTTGGATGGTATATAGTGTAGGTAAAACTATGTAAAATGTTTTATTCAAATATGTTCTACACAAATATATTGCTGTATAGCAAAAATGTTAAGAAGCTATTGCGATTGTACCAAGTGTTTTTGCACAGCCCATAAGTTGCATGTTAGTGCTAATTAAAATAATGTATATGTTTACAATGGCAATGTAAACTTTACCTACCAAGCAAAGTGTATGCTAATCTTTAGTCAGGTCTTTGATGAGGAAGCAGGGGTCCTTAAACCCTCTGAGTACAACTGTAGTGTAGTTTAAATGCTTATATAAATAGAGTGACTTGCTCATGTTCACATGTATGCCGTCAGCTCGAAACCATTTTGTTTATGCAGATAATGCCATAATTTCAGGATATGAAAAAGACAATGTTTGTGTAATGTCAACATCATTGCAGTTTATTACAGTATATGTGGCTGTCATGTGTGCCATTGAATTTTATCCAACAACAATTCTCATCTGCATGCATTTAGTTTGAAACTGACCTTACTTTTGATGCCCTTCTCCAATTCTATTTTAATTTTGACGCTAGGCTGCTGTAGTTTAAGTCTAGGTTCTCCAAGTCTAATTGTCAGTTAGGTTGAGATTTGACCCTTGAGCATGTTGCGATACTGAAAGATTTGAGGAACAGTGTAATTGTGTTGTAGCTCACAGTTTGTCAGATATTCCTGTAAACCACAGTATAATTGTTTACTAATGAATGTGATAATGATAGTTGTGATCCCTAAAAATGCCAAATGAGGCAGTGGGTGTAAAATTATGCTGCTGTGGTGTGGGCAAGTTATAACTCCTCTATGGTTTCAACATGTGATGAGTCACATCTGGTCTGCGGCATCATTAACCCACATTCAGCACAGATTGCAGCATGTTTTCTAAACCAGTGCTCTCTGTGGGCTACATACCAGTACGGACCCAAACAAACATCCGGACACCCACATGACTCTGTCAGCATGCACCTGCGTTCACACAGGACTTTTCTTTTAAAATGTTGTACAAATTTGATGCTATGTCCACCCGGAGGTGGTAGCACTGATAACAGTATTTTGGCCTTCTGTTCAAACAGTCTTTAATGCAACAGAAAACAGAACCTTTTGCAAACAGCTTCTGTCAGAGTAAAACCTTTCAGGAACTCTTACTGCATTTGTGTGTTGACAGGTAATTAGCTTTTGCAAACTATTTTAATGTTCTATCCTCTGATGCTGCATATTTCCAGTTAGTTTCACGTCTGACCCTTTATGGCTGCCACAGTATAAGTTTTGACCCTCTGAGGCTGCTGTAGGTTGAGTTTGTGAAATACCTTTGTTTGTGTGGACAAAGCCTGAGTCAGCATTTGAGGACATCACATTCATTTTTACAGGGGTAGGGAATGTGTCACACTGCATGGCATTCTAGAATATTGTCCCATGTTGGGAGCTACTGTCTAACCCATGCTTTGTCCACACTAGTAACTGTAGTAAAATTTACAAAATAATTCATACAGATATAGTTTCTGTTTACTTTTAAAATAGAGTAAAAAATATATATTGGATGATTAAAAAAAAAAAAAAACGGTATGACATCTTTGTGGCATCTTGGTTGTTAGGTATGGAATCTATGGTTGCACTATGTGTTGCTTTTTTTTTTATCCAGTTGCAAATTTCTTATTTCACTATTTAGGAAACCATTTTGAATTCGGAGTTTTTTCCCTCTGATGCTGCTGTAGTTTAAGAGTTGACCCTGTGGGAAAAACTTTAGTTTGAGTTTTGTCCTTCTAAGGGTGCTCTTGTTCAAGATTAAACCCTCTTAAGGTGCTGTAGTTTAAAGTTTTGACCCTCTGATGTAGCTGTATTTCATGTTTTCACATTTAATAAGAAAATACTTTTGTAAATTGTCAAGAAAAAGTGCAGGTTAGATAATTAGAGAACATTTCTTTGTCATCTAAATTCTACATTACGTACCTACAATACTGTTTGTGTATGGAGTTTCCCCTCGTTGTGTCGCCCACCTGGCAGCCCTCCCACTCCTCTGCCCCGTCCCACTCTCCGGCGATTACGCTATAATCCATATTTAATAGATTCGCTGCTCTCTCCTCCTGTCCCGCCAATCGGCCCTGATTAAACCTGTGCTCTGCTGCCGTCCAGATGTTGTCCCGGTGCTGAGGGAAAGGTGTCGGCGCAGTTTTCCCAATCTGACTTGAAAGCATCGATCGGTCCCTGGGCGCCGTGTTCAATCACAGTTACAGGAAAGCCATTATCTGCTATGAGTTTAATCCCCCGTTTGTTGTTTTCTTCTTATAGACACACAGAGGAAATGCTTTTGATGGCTGCATGAAGCCCACTGGAGATTGATGACAAACAGAGAGCAGATATATATTTATTGGTACTGATGAGACCAATAAAGAGCAGGTTTAAGTGATGTTTTTGTTTGATTGATTCCTACTCCTACTGTAATAGAGATATATGATTATCTTATAAACAATTACCTCTTCATTAGTGTCTTAAAGGTGCTCTTACATTTAGAATTACCCCATATTGTTGCTTCCAGATGGCATTTTGTTTTGTTTCAATGTGGCAGTCAAATGCATCTCAATAAACCTTTTCATGCTTAAGAGCGTACATTAAGGGTCATGAATTCAACCAGAAGGTAGGCGGTTCAATTCCCATTCTCCCCGCAGTTCATACTGTCGTTGTGTCCGAGGGCAAGACACTTAACCCTCCTTGCCTCCAGTGTCTGTCCTCCAGGGCAGCTGTGGCTACAGATGTAGCTTACCAGCCTGACTGTGTATGAATGAATAATTGACATGTAAAGCGCCTTTGTGTCCCCAGAAAAGCTCTATTTAAAATTTATGTAATAAAAATAATGTATTAATCATATTTTGCTTTGCCGTGATGGTGATATTGCGCTAATATTGAAACGGCGAGGACCTTAATCAAACAGTTTAAAGTGAAGTTCAAACAGCAGCAGAGAGAACAAAGATTCAGCTCCAGATGCAAAAAGAGAGAGAGAGAGAGAGAGTGAGAGAGACAGAGACACAAAGAGAGAGAGAGAGCGAGAGAGACAGAGACCCAAAGAGAGAGAGAGAGAGAGGGAGAGAGAGAGAGACAGCGAGAGAGAGAGAGAAAGAGAGAGAGAGACAGAGAAAGAGAGAGAAAGAGAGAGAGAGTGAGAGAGAGAGACAGAGACACAAAGAGAGAGAGAGCGAGAGAGACAGAGACCCAAAGAGAGAGAGAGAGAGAGAGAGTGAGAGAGACAGAGACACAAAGAGAGCGAGAGAGACAGAGACAGAGACACAAAGAGAGAGAGAGAGAGACAGAGACACAAAGAGAGAGAGAGCGAGAGAGACAGAGACCCAAAGAGAGAGAGAGAGACAGAGAGAGAAAGAGAGAAAGAGAGAGACAGAGAAAGAGAGAGAAAGAGAGAGAGAGAGTGAGAGAGAGAGACAGCGAGAGAGAGAGAGACAGAGAGAGAGACAGCAAGAGAGAGAGAGAAAGAGAGAGAGTGAGAGAGAGAGAGAGAGAGAGACAGAGAGAGAGACAGAGAAAGAGAGAGAAAGAGAGAGAGAGTGAGAGAGAGAGAGAGAGAGACGGCAATAGAGAGAGCTGTGTGTGGTCCAAAACAGTTCAGTGTCAGTAGATAGTGATACAGGGTTAAGGGACAAACATGTTGTTTTCCGACACGTCTTCAGTCTTGGCTCATAGTAGGACTTTGTGACCTTTCATGGGAAAACCTATTATAAAGTGTGTGTTTTGTGTGAGATGCTGTGTCTTTTTTTTTTACTGGAGCAGCACTGAAATCAAAGAGCAGGAACGAGCGCAGTGTTCTCATTTATGGCAGTGACTACAAGAGGGAGCCGTGTGAGTTGTTTTTTCCCACTCACACCCCCACTGTGATCACAGAGCCGAGGCCCCTGCAAACTCAACTCTACCTATCGAGGCAGTGGAGCTTCACCTGCAGCTCACCGTTACGCCTCCTCTGCAGTAAAGCCTTTTAAAAACATGTCACTGGTCTTTCAAAAGCTTTGTTCTCCGGCTGCGTTTTAATTTATAGAGGAAGCCAAGGCGGCACGTGTCTCATGTATGCATAACACTATTCCTTGTGATGGCACTTCTCGTGAAGACGGAAAGATCACATGAGTGCTAAACATCAAGAGCATCTGGTGTGGAGCTCTTTCACTTTGAGTGTGTTGGTGCTGCACTCGGATTTAAAATAACAACAAAAAACAAATGAACACTTTATTATTTTATTTTTAATGAATGGTAACATGCAAGTTACTCAAGCAATTATATAAGCAAGCATGGCTTACTTACATTGTTCAACCAGACCACTGCCTTCATCCCATTTACCACACAAACTGTTGAGGACACCTTGACCCGCTCAGGCTACGGTTTCAATCGATCGATGTGATCTAGGTATCTAACACCATTTAGTCTTGACAATAAGAGAGCTAATGTTGAATCGGACCTGGTTTGAAAAGTGAATTGTTATTATCGCATTAGCATATTAATAAATCAACTCCGGCAATTAATTTATTGTGCTTTAATGCAGTAGACCTCATCAAAACAATGAGAGCATTAGAGACGGACCTAAGACTGCTGCAGCGCTCACATAAACTATTCATTCATTCATTATCATCCGCTTAGTCCCGTTAGAGGTCGTGGGGGTCATGTAATAGGGACACTTTAGAGTTGACAATTAACCTATACATGCATGTCTTTTGGCGGGGGGAGGAAGCCGGAGTACCGGAGAGAATGCGGACTCCTCACATAAAGGCTAGGAGCTGGCTGGGGTTTGAACTCACAACCTTCTTGCTGTGAGGCAGGAGTGCTAACCACATAAAAAAAGAAATGTTTAGCAGCATTACTAACTACCATGTTATATAAAGTAACAGATACTTTAACCAAATTTTATTTATTGATTTTGTGTTAGTCTTTGTGGAGGATGTCAGTGTTTTGTCTTGAAATCTGTGCTTAATGGTCTGTGATTTTTTCCCTAATAATTGTCTTTTAACTTTTTACAATTTACAAATTTTACTTTTGTAACTGTGTTATCTCTTGTCCATGTGCCTTTAATTTGGCCTTTTTTTTACCATCAACCTGGCATGGGACTACAGATAAAAAAAAGCCCTTGATGCTAAATCTGGAATAAACATAAACATTAACAATTAAAGAAAATTGTTCCCATACAACCCATACTTTATATCACTTCGAGGTAGAAATGACAAATAATACAGTCCAGTTCAGTTCATTGTTACACTAATGCCAATAAAAATGGTGAAATCTCTAATCCAGGTCAGAATCTGTCCTGTGTGCTGCTAATTGGCTCCAGCATTTCACACTGCACTAGAGCCGCTATCCACTAACTAGTGCATCCATAAACTGTTACAACTGACAGAGCTGGTGCTCCACAGATAGAACCATGTGGGTTTTGCAGAATATGCAGCATGACAAGTTAACCTCCTCACTAATACGTGAGGGAAATGACGATGCTAAAACTAGCCCTCCTTTTCACCAAATAATGAGGAACAGACAATTATGACATGTGCTTATGCAAAATAGAGAGGTTAAAATAGTGTTGTGCGTTCTCTGTTCTGGAGCTTGCAGGAGAATAAACTGTGTTATAAATGCCAGAAGCTTGTTCTTGACAGTGTCCTCCAGCTGCGCAAGTGTTGACAGTGAGAAGAAGTAGTTTTAAAAATGACTTTTGCTGTAAAACATACTTAGGCTAAGAGGAAAATAGAACAGGAGCGTCAGGACTATTAAATGTCACCCACAATGCTCCAAACAAAAAATACAGTACATGTTGTTCAGGTTAGCTACATTTATACTTGGAGAAATATGGAACCGAAGGTATATGACTTGGCCATAAAGCTACGTCATTTGTCCTAAGAATCACTGTTGCAGGGAAAAGGGCTGAATGGCTGACTTTTATAAGTTCAGAACTCACAAAAAGTATGCAGTGTTTTTGTTATAAGCATTTTTTATCCTTATCCAGAGAGACACATAGACAGAGTATAATTTAAAAAAGAAATGGTCAGGTTTAATTCTTGCATAAATGAAGCAAAAGCACAAACATGTCAAAAGTGGTACAGGCTAAGGTTTTAACAATGCATAAGATTTTATATCACTGCAGTGAAAGCTGTAGGAGGCGTATCTCACACAAACACCCAAGGCACAAGCTCCAGGTGCAGAGTCCTCCCGTGGCAAGTAATGTCTACTTATAGTCACATTTAGTTCCTGCTTGGATTAGACATGCCATGATCAGATTTGACATGACCTGAAGAGAACTATGAGCACCAGGTTATAAGCAATAGTAAATGAAAAATCATTATAACAGTTTTATACAGTTTTTACTTCAAAATATTTCTCATACAGTACTGTAGTCTCCGTGTTAATTATTAAACTTGAAAAATGTTTCAGATCTCCACTCTTAATATTCCAACAGCGCTTGTACTAATAATAACTACTACTAATAATTAAAAAGTTGAGGTTTAAAAGGCATGTATTTTAATGTGTGTTACAGCAGTGTTAACACTAAAATGACGTGGTAGAGCAGTCATTCTATATCTGGAAGGTTGGTTCCTGTTCTCCCCAGTTTATAATGTTGTGTTTTCTTTTGTCTATAAATGTGTGAATGTTGCTCTGGTGTATGAATGTGTGAATGTTGCTCTGGTGTATGAATGTGTGAATGTTGCTCTGGTGTATGAATGTGTGAATGTTGCTCTGGTGTATGAATGTGTGAATGTTGCTCTGGTGTATGAATGTGTGAATGTTGCTCTGGTGTATGAATGTGTGTGAATGTTGCACTGGTGTATGAATGTGTGAGTGTTGCTCTGGTGTATGAATGTGTGAATGTTGCTCTGGTGTATGAATGTGTGAATGTTGCTCTGGTGTATGAATGTGTGAGTGTTGCTCTGGTGTATGAATGTGTGAATGTTGCTCTGGTGTATGAATGTGTGAATGTTGCTCTGGTGTATGAATGTGTGAATGTTGCTCTGGTGTATGAATGTGTGAATGTTGCTCTGGTGTATGAATGTGTGAGTGTTGCTCTGGTGTATAAATATGTGTGAATGTTGCTCTGGTGTATGAATGTGTGAGTGTTGCTCTGGTGTATGAATGTGTGAATGTTGCTCTGGTGTATGAATGTGTGAATGTTGCTCTGGTGTATGAATGTGTGAATGTTGCTCTGGTGTATGAATGTGTGTGAATGTTGCACTGGTGTATAAATATGTGTGAATGTTGCTCTGGTGTATGAATGTGTGAGTGTTGCTCTGGTGTATGAATGTGTGAATGTTGCACTGGTGTATAAATATGTGTGAATGTTGCTCTGGTGTATGAATGTGTGAGTGTTGCTCTGGTGTATGAATGTGTGAATGTTGCTCTGGTGTATGAATGTGTGAATGTTGCTCTGGTGTATGAATGTGTGAATGTTGCTCTGGTGTATGAATGAAACGCAACAGATGGAAATTAGTCTGATGTTACAATCTATCATGTTTACATTCATGTGGCTGTTTCTCACGTGTGTTCATCAACATGCACTGTTCCAATCAAATAAATAAATATAAAAATAAAACATGATGCATTACCATGCAGCGGCAACTGCCACCATGCCTGTCAATAGTCAGGAGAGTCATGAAAAACCTATAAATATATTCAAAACAAAAGTACAAAAATTAGGGAGCCTTGATTTATTTCCCAGCAATCTCACTGGAGGAAGGGAAAGAAAGTAATTTTATGGACAAGAAAGAAGAAGAAAATAACTGTTGTTAAAAGCACTTGACTGGTGATTTTTCTTTTACTCCCTACTTTTGAACAGCAATATCTGTACTTTCTACTCCTTACACATTGTCAAAACAGCCTTGTTACTTTTACAAGCTCTGTGGATGACAACATGATGTAACAGACAAAACTAACACAAGATGGAAAGTCAAGCAGCAAAATAAGAGAAGGTGTCTGTCCAGCGTGGGGTTTTCAGCAGAGATACTGAGGAAGAAAGAAAGACTTTAGCCATCCATGGTCGTGTTTAAGAGAACTGTTCAAGGTTGTTGGTTCCAAGAATGACTCATGAAGCTTATTCAGCATTTCTGTAAGTCAGTTTACAACATGAGCAATGCTATGGGACAACATGGTTTTCAGAGCTTACAGCTTGCTGTCACTTGCCGAGAGCCTTAAAGGCTAGTAACTTCCACTGTGTTAAAGTAGTAGTTAATTATCTATAAACTGCCCACAAAGACAACATTAACGGGGCACCTCCAAGGTCTTAAAAGTATTATTAATGTATCATTTTTTGTAGTGTCAAAATCTGGTCCAAATATTCAATTTGTTCTTCCAGCACTCTCATTTAATTGCACCATAAACTGTAAAAATTGAGTTGACAGCAAAAATATTTTTACTTAAGCACATTTCAGATACTGCACTTTTTCTCACATTGACTTGGGTAAAAAAGATGAACCAATAAGTCTACTTTAACCAGAGTCATTTTTAACACTGTACTGTACTTCTACTTAAGTACACAATGTGAATTTTTGTATTCTTTCTTTGTTTTGCACTGCTCTCTTACACTTATCATTGCCAGTAAGCCAGTTTTTTGTCTGTGACATGGGAATTCCCTTAAATACTTAAATCAAGGCCTGTTGCAATATCAGTGCCCTTAGCTTTCCTGAGCTAAACAGCATTTGTGATCCTGTATTATACTTTTTAACAGACAAATGTACTAAAATATCATATATATCTACCTAACTTGCCTTTAAGTCTTTGCAATTTTTAAGTATTGTTTTCTGTGGTTTGATAATAGTGCCTCATCTGACCGGAGTGTCTTACACTCAGCATATGCTCAGGCCCGGGCTGTAGATGCCATATGGAGCCATGGCAGCCGCCCAGCGCTCTTACACTTGAACGACTCTGAAGTACACACTGTGGCTGCTGGTGTAAACGCCTGCGTTGGCACTGCACCCTGTTGGACAGAGATTTATGCTGGTGCGGAAGTGTACAAACAGTGACTGGCTGTTATTGACTTGCCCTCTGGTCAGTCTAAGTAAATGATGTCTTCAGGGAGCTGTTAAGGAAAACTCCTCTTGAACGGAATTTGATAATTACCGAGGGCTACTTCTGCACAGAAGTTGTGAATGGTTCAAATATTCAATGTTTGTTCAACTGATAGGGGTTTTATATTCCTCAGAGGGAGGGGTTTAGCCCGAGTCTACAGTGATTGGTCTTGGAAAGTCTTACAAATCTGGTTTCACTGTGTGTGTGAGATGAATAAACAGTAAGAGTGGTGGTGGGGGAGTGGTTATAATTCATTCACGAGAGGATGTATCAACACAGAAGGGCCAATCCAAATGGACCTGAGTCTGTGGTCCTTCATCTAAAAGAGTCTTCCCTCCTTTAAGACAGAAATACCTGAACCGAATCCTGGCCAGAGAGGCCAGATGGTTTGAGAGAGGGATGAAGCAAACCATTTTTGTTCAAATAGAAAAGCATTCTCTGAACAGAGGAGTAACCATTGAAACCAAAATCAGAACAATTTAACTCTAGAAGGACATTAACACCTGAACGGAACAATGCTAATGGTTCAGAGGAACATAACCACTCTCCCAGTGAAACCACAGTGAAACAAGAACAGCCTGCACCAATCACAACAGTTCCAGGTTAAGCACCTCCCTCTGAGAGATTTAAAACCAGAATTACTTAGAATTGTCAAAGTCCATTGGATGAGGATGAAACCTTTATATCTACTGTACATCCAGATGCCTTTTTGAAACCTTTCCTTTAGCATATTAACTTACAGATATGTATATAAGGTTTCCAGCTGTTTGAAATCTTTGATCCGGCTGAAATTTTAGGTTTAAAAAGTGTAAAGATTATTGACATTTTTTGTTATGTACTAATGCCACTACATAAATTGATGGAAAAAAATTATAGCAAAGGGGAGAATAATAAATAATAATAATAATTCACCAGCTTTTTTGAATATTGCGCAATATATTATCAAAAAGACTTATGAATCTTTAGAATCATTTGAGCTTAAGGGACAGATTTACAAATTTGCATGAGACACTAATTTGTGTGGCGGGGGTGGCCTACATGGCTGAAACTGACCACCAACTCATTTTAACTACCGCCAAAAGTGCACTGTAACCTTAGGCAAGTAATTGTTTTGTGTAGCATTTTGGCACTATTTGATGCTTTTGAGGTTTGCATCTCTCTTAGATATTCTTTGCTGCTGGTTTTGAATTGTGAAATGGAAAAGCCTGTAGAAACAAAGTTAACAAGGCCAGTTGTAAACTTGTCCATTCCTTTCCTCTGGTAAACAGCCCTGTGGCCTTTATTAAGTGTGGAATATGTTTCTATATGATCACAGTGGGCTGGTCTTGGCCTTGTGTCTTGAGTGACATGAAATAAGCCTACTAATAATGTTCTGTAGTCTTAGAGTAAGATAATACTCAAAATCACCTTTGAAACCTTAATTCTGAGCAGAAACAGAAGATGTCTGCCTTGTGTAAGCTGTGTCCGCCCGGTGACTGTCATCAATTTCCTAGCAACCGTCTCCCAGGGGCTTCATAATCTCCCTCATCCAGCCAATTAACACAGAGAAGGTGTGAGAGGTCAGCAGAGCTGCACACGCCAGAACATAGAGGGTCATTGTTACTTTCTCATGACGCCCGATGGTTCTCTGGCTCTCAGCCGCACCACTTGTCAGTTCACTGTCATATACTGTCAGCAACCTTGTAGTCAAATAATTCTAGCAGTACAGGAAGTAGAAATTCTTCAGACTGATGGTGAGCTTGTTCAGTCTATTTTAGGTTGCTGTTTTAAACACTGGCTGCCTCTGCTGAGTAGTCACTTCACACAATCAGCAGTGTCAGGTGAAGAAAATGAACTTGTCATGCCTCTTATTTTAGTTCAAAAGGAACAGATTTAACCACTGTTGCTGTCTATATTCAGTTTTAGGAAATATATTTTGTACAACTTGAGTCTCTAGGCTTTTACGACAGATTACATTTATTAACTTTAACTTTTATAGATGTCGTATTTTACTCAGTTGTGACTTTTAGATGTCACTTCTTCAACGCTATAGGGCTGAATTCAGAAGGAGACAGGCATTCTACCGAGGAACCCTAAATGTCTGAATATGCCAGTGTTTCATTTGTTGTTTTGTGTAGCGGTACGTCTTGATGCTCACAATGCCCCGATAGAACATAAACCCATCAGGAAATAGTTTTAAAGATCACATTCACTAAATGTGGTGATCTTCTGTTTGTATATCTGTCCTTAAACAGTGCAAAGGATTTTCTCTGCCAAAGCTGCTGCTTAATTCCTGCACTCTGTAGCAGATCAGTCTCCATAATTCCACACTTATCACTTCCAGAGAGGCCCCAGCAAACAAGAGTTTGCACAAAACTCCACACGGATTATAACATCTGTCTTTTATCATTTACAGACCTCCAAACTGTTTTACTAAGGACTCAGGAACCTTCAGTAAACCGTGATTAACTATTCTGCGTTGTTGACATGACCAGGACAAAACCTGGCCAGGGACGCATCCCAGGTCAAAGGTGACTCAGGACCAGCACCACATCCTGGCACCATGTCCAAGGACTGTAAATCCTAAAGATAAAGGGTGTTGATTCAGCTTTACCCAGAACTTTCTTTAGCACTCAAGAAGGACGTAGGAATGCGTTTGATCACACCAAAACCCCTGAACTTCTGATGGTCAGACACTACCCCCTTGTGTTTGACCGGACAGAGAACTATTGACTTCTCCCCAAAGGATATTTTGTTATTTTAATAAAAGAATTATTGTATTAATGTGCTGTTGTTATACTGTTCTTTTCCAGGACGCGGAGTCGTGAGAACTCCTCATCCTAGTTTTGTTTGCAGGTTGTGTTCTGTTTTAAGGAAATGTAACAATTGTTTCCATCATGTCCTGACAAATGCCTCTGTATAACTTTGCAGTACAAGTGTTTTGCGTGTTTATGAAAAACCAAAAGAAATTGCGAAGCAAGGAATGTTTTAAAACTTAGTTTAAACACTTAAACTTTAGTCAAACTTGCCAAGGCAACACCCTTCTTCGTAAGACACGCCCCTTTTCCAAAGGTGACAAAACTGGCACGCTGCCAGAGAATCATCCCTTCTGCCCTTCTCCCTTCTGCCTTCTCTCCCTTCAGCTTCTTCAGCACGCTTCACCCTTCGCGGTGAGCCTGCGGCCTTCTGGCGGACGGTCCAGTAGGACTGCCTCGCCGCCGCCGCAACCCTGGGCCTCGTGGAAACGAGTTGACTTTCCTTAGTTCTAAAGACCGTGCCTGCTAAAGCGTCTGCTCTTCCCCAAAAGAGCGCGCGCAGAAGCAAGTTTTAACCAGCAAAGCAACAGCTGAGAACTCTTTCATGGACCGTGACATAACCTACACAAACCTCAACTTTTACACGGTACAACCGAGGAGAGGCCGTGTTAGTTTGGACAGCAACTGGACGCTTTTGTTCTCTTCCCCTGGGTGCACGGCGACCCCCACCCCTGGAAGAGATCTGCACGTGACGGCACCCCTGGCGTGTGGAGCGCTTCATCAGTAAGTGACGAACTTTCTGGAGAACATTCAGGACGCTCGTCTCGGACCACTGATATCGACCACACCGAACCGGGCCAGCACCCGCTGACGACAGAGTAAGTCCGACGTGACACAACTGCCTTGGCGGCATTACAAAGTCCAAACTCTAGCCCCAAGCCTCCATCTCCTTTTCCCGTTGAAAGTCCCTTTAAATTTCCCCAATCTAGATTAAACTGTACAAAACATTCCTGGTTTCATCATATCCTCCATGCAACTGTTTATCCCTGTGTATTCCCATTGTGTTCAACCCTTATTGTGTTTTAATGCTTTACCATGTTCCCGTCATATTATTCACCATTGTATAATCTTTAATAAAATCCCATAAAGACATTAATGTTTCCCTGTTTATATCAAGAAATGTTCGAAAACAAGAAGAATTTACTTCCTTTAGATTAATGAGACTAGACTAAACAGTTTCTCTAGATCTGTCTAAAACTAGAGTGGTGCCCCGAAAGAAATTAATATTTTGATAAACAAAATATTAATTATTAATTTTCATAATTAATATTCATATTAATTATTAATAAGACCATATTCACTACAACTCCATGTTCTTCTTTTATCAGAATCACACAACAACAGACAAGCTATTACACAGTGTAAAAAAGACTGGATATGGCAGAGAATAGACTGAATCTATGAATGATTGGCAGGTCAAGTGAAAGCACAGGGCAGATATCTGTCATTACAGAATATTATAAAGCCTGAGTTTAATGTGTATAAGATGTAACAGAAACACCTCTTGAATCTAATAGTATGATACAAGCACCTCATTATAAACCGGAGTGGCACACTGCTGAATGTCTACAATTGAAGATGGCAACTTCAGCATAAGTGACCAAACGTCTTTGTCAGGCACAATATCGGGCCCTTAATTTGCACAATTCACTAACTTGCTTCTCTTACACACCGTCTCGTGTTTTACAGTCTTATCTGTTGGATGAATCACACTCTTTGATTTTGAAGAAGGTGACATTATCTCAAACAATTTTAGGCCAAAATTGAGACCCCTCCCCCATAATCTTTTCCTTTATCTATAGACATTTCATATTCTATATTGACAAAATTTAGCACTGCCACTTCTATTCAAGTCTTCTGGTTAAGATATATCATGTCCAGCTATTTTAACCGCTACATGAGTGCACTAAAGGACACCAGGTCACTGCTGGGGTTCACCTCAAAGAAACGAATAATATGCACTGAGCAAGGGCTCTGAGTTTAAACCTGACGTTAGCTGAGGTAATGTGGGATCCCACTCACACCGCCTTCATGCGCTCCTTGGTTTGACAGTTCTTCAGCTGTGGTGTGGAAGACAGTCGAATGGTGTCAATGCTGCACAGCCCCTTCTTTATCTTTTATCTCGCTATAACGTCATGGAGGAAGGATCTTCTGTTTTCTGGCTCATAAGACTAAATGAATAATTCAGAGGTTTGTTCTTAGTTCAGAGTTAACACCAAGCTGCTGATATGCCTTATGTTTCTCTGTTTTATCCTCCACATAATGGATTCTATAATCTATAGTAAATAAGGACAGAGAGCAGCATTTAACATGAATGATCACATGTTTTGTTGGTGGCTCTGGTTCAGTAAAGACAATAGTTATTAAGAGAAGGGGTGGAGGACAAGATTAAGGCATAAACACTGTTAAGAAAATTGTATATTATTGCTAAATGCTTTCACTCCTGGTCAAGGTTATATGCTTAGCCACATACACTTATGTCACATACACACTATGTTTCTTTAGCTGCGTGTCCTATTGGCGCCATGTTAATCCAAACAAGACAAAGACATCACTTTGCATTACATCTAATCACTGTTCAGGGACACCCTGTTCTGTACACTTAGTGGCATATACACAAAAACTTATTCACATCTATGACTGACCCGTCAGCTCATTACTTGTCCATCCACGACCCTTGAGCTGAGAGGCTTCACATGCTATAAACATATATGTTTTTTTTATTTTACCATGTGCGGTCTCTGTTGTTTCATTTTGTGGTCTGAACCAAGCAATTATTTTAACAAATACAATGTATAGTTTCTTATTGCAACTTAGGATATGGGGAGAAGTAAGATAGATATTAAGAAATCCATTCTCTTATGGAATAATTATAAGAACAGAAATCAAATCAAACATGGCTGCCATTTTCAAGTTGCTTTTTTCTCTTACTTTGAAAAGGTTTTGCTCCTGGTCTTATTTGAATGTTCCCAGAGCACCTTTGTTTCCACTGTGAACTATGGGGCTCCCAGACACAGCCCTGTGCTGATGTCCTGACACCACTTCTTTCAAATTGAGTACTTGCCCATATCAAGTATGATAAATGACAAACAGACTTTAGTGGTGGGGTCAGTGTCAATGCAATGTGTTAATGTGCTAAATGTGTCCTGAGAGATCTAATACAGCAGCAAAACGTGTTCATGGCTCCTCATATTAAGGTTGGCTTAATTATATATATTAAAAGGAGCCCGGAACACTACACACAGTGTTAGACACATCAGTCAGGACTGTAAGACTATGCTTGTAGATTTTCATACTCAAAACATCATTGTTACAATGTGAAGAAGCTGACCAAATGGACTGCACAGAAATCAGAGCCTCTTCACTCTTTACTGGAGCTGGGCTGGTCCAAAACTGGTTTCAAAATCATCTCTGTTTTTTGGTTCTTCCCCTTCAACGTTATTCCCCTTTTTTGACCCCATTGAGGAGTTTCTCAGCCAGGTGCCTGAAAGTATCTGACCATCATCTGAATGAAGGAGCCGGTCTCTGGAGGCGATGGAAGCAGCCTGTAGAGACAAAGATTCAGAGATACTCTGGGCCATACTTTCATCAGTGTTTGGGCCTGGATCAGACACAGGCCCTGTGTCTGATCCATGTCGGAGTTTGGAGTTTTTTTAATGGTTCATTTGTGATGGGCATTGTAAATAGTTTGTTTATGTCTTTACATCATACTCATATTTGCCAGATACTACAAATGTTTCCAGGCCTATCCTAAGAAGATATGTATTTTATTTTATTTTATTAAAACAAATGTTATAGATTTTTCACAGCAGCGTGCAAACACAGAAGGATGTTTTTATAAGTGTGATGATAGTGTCTCAAATTTAGACAATAAAGTATCATTTTTTACACGTTCTGAAATGTTCTGTCTCTTGAGGCAATAGTTATGTTAAGTTTCAAAAAGCGTGCTTTAGCAATTACAAAAACTTGTACCTAGGGCTGGGCAAAAAAATCAAATTAACTCAATGAATTCTAGTTTTAAATTTTGGACAAAGTTAAAATAGCAAAATCTGTGGCTATTTCTTCCAATCCTACCCTGCACTGTGTTGTGGCTATTGCTAACACTAAAGCAGCTCCAATAATGTCTGCCAGACAAAAAAGACACTAATAATCTCCAGAGAAAGCAGTCATATTAACCTGTGATGCATTGGTTTAGAGAAAAGGGATGGAAACTGATCAACAGGAACAGTGAAATGTCTGCAGCTCAGTGCCTCTATTGATTCAAATCAGCCACGAGGTCTAAGGCTTTGTGTGCAGTTGACATTATATTAGAAATGGAGACAGAAAGGGCTAAAACTAAAAAGTATCTAACCTAAACGGCTTTATTTTTACTCTAAAGGATAATGCACACCACTGGTGCTGCTTTGCTGTAGTTTTTAATGTTGACAATTAATAAATAAATAAATACATTCGAATTACATTTTTAGGTCAGTAGCAAGACAAAAATGGCATATTGCCAAGCCCTAGTTTAAGACATATTTATCTCAATAGAGACTCTGAGTCTGTCTGTAAAGGTGGTAGAAGTAAAGACTCTTATAAAATCAGAAGATGGTGTAGTTTTGTGTTTAAAAGGAAAGTGTAAACTATAAGTTATTTGTGTATTTTAAACCAGACACTGCATTTTTTCAATGACTGATAAGCTGTTTATTGGTGCAAAAATTGTATTTGAAATGAGTGCCTTGTAATCTACAGAGTGCCACAGAATAGTTGTTTTGTGATACTATTGTTATCTGGGGTATAGAATCATGACAGTATCACACTGTAGGTTACTCTGTGATTTCCACCCACAGTAAACACAAAGGCCTGTGTGTCTGCGACTGCACCAGAAACCCAATTCCCGTCCCTCACTCAGACAAGTGTATCCAAACCTCGGTGGTATTATCTGCTCACACCTCCACATGTGTAGGCATTGGCACAAATTAGCAGAAGAACGAGTCTGTGCTCCAGTGGGAGAGGCAGCTGTCAGTCTTTAGATCTATTCTGGGCTCACAGAGGCTTCGCTCGACTGCAGCAGAGACGGAAGCTGACAGGTTTGTAGTAATCAATCATTTTACTGTAGCAATTAAAGGGGAGAACAAAAAGGAATCTTATATAACTCTCTTTGAAAGATAAAAGTTCTTTTGTGTTTTTATCATAAAAACGAGTGTCCAAATGAGCAAGGCAATGTCACATTCTAATACCAAGCTTGAT
Source organism: Neodontobutis hainanensis (assembly GCA_024349245.1). Lineage (NCBI taxonomy): Eukaryota > Metazoa > Chordata > Actinopteri > Gobiiformes > Odontobutidae > Neodontobutis > Neodontobutis hainanensis. The sequence continues at coordinate 59,910 of JALDNG010000660.1, forward strand.
CTCAGTTTGACACAGAAGCGTTGTCAGGTTCATTCGGACTGTGGTGCTAAAACCTCTCCGTCAATTGTTAATATTTTTGGGTAATAAAAAATTGTGAAAAAAACAAGCCACAAAAACATCCAAAAAAGTCCATAGAAATTTGAGAAAGTTGCAAAGAACTTTTATTGTTTTAAAAAAATGTTAAAATGTGAAAATGTGCTGAAATGTAAAATAAATGCTCCTAAATGCTACAAAAAAAAAAACAAAAAAACACTTAACACTAAATATTAATCACAACTTAAAAAGTTGCCAAAATGGGTTGAAGTGTTGTCAATACGTATTTGCCCTAAAGTTTAATTTGACAAAGTGGCAAAAAAACAGCAAAATTTAAAAAAATAATAATAATTCTTCATAAAATTGAACTAAACAACTAAAATATTGCATTAGAGACTCTTTAATAATGTCAAAAAGCGCCACTAAACAGAAGAATTATCCAAACCTTTGAAAGAAAACACAGGAAACATGTCTACATTTCTGAAATGCCAAAAGAGTTCACACAAAGGACATTAAGATAATGATGCAGATCGAGAATTGTATTTGTATTTGTAAGATTTTGTTACGAGATGGCCCAACTCTACTTTCTGTAAATGAAAATTCTAATGTTATTCATAGACACCACTAAAAATATTGTCAGCTTTTCTCTTCTTTTCCATCTGCTGTGCCCTTTCTCTTCATGTCCGCTGCCAACATATAGTGCAATTATAGCCCAACATTGTAACAAGACCTCCCAGTGGAGCTCCAGTCAGTGACGCTGTCAGTTTGGAGGCAGCCACGGCTGGAAATGTCTCATTATGCTGCAGAGCATAAGCAGAAGAAACTCCTCTCAGCACAGCTCTGTTAACTCTTCATAAACCGGCCTGGACCAAAAAAGTCATTATGGAGGAATATGCACCAGAGTCCAGATCTACCTCCAACTGACCTTGGTCTGCAGAATAAATAAATGAAAGTGTGTTTCAGCAGAGCAGCAGGTGAGAATGGGTCAGGTAGAGTTCAGGGCTGTCACAGCTCATTAAAGTGTGTGTTCTTTGGTTAAACTGGGTTTGTGCTACAAACACAACACCATGTCCATGTCCTAGTATTTTTTCTGTGGTTTGTAAACTGAACAGTCTTTGACTCTACCTCATATCAATTTTGACAGATGAAAATATGCAGTAAAAATGTAGAACACCACAGCAAAGAGGTAGAGACGTTTTCTAAAGAAACACAAAATCAAAATAAATAAACTTTCAAAAAAACACCATGAAGAACAATCTGTGCACCTAAATATATTTCCAAAATTGCTGAGTATAAATTACAAAAAAGACCACACCAGAAATATACAGTATTCTACCATACAATTTTTGGCCATTTTTCAGAGAATATGAATGATTCTAACCCATTTATTGTGAAACAACTGTGTTTACTCTTTAAATCATAATGATGACATAACTACCCACATGACCCTGATAAAATGTTTACATATCCCAGTTCTTAATTCCGTGTATTGCCACCTTTAACATTAATGACAGTCTTTTGTGATGGTTGTGGATGAGGTTCTTTATTTTCTCAGCTGTAAAGCTGCCCATTCTTCTTGGCAAAAGCCTCCAGTTCTTGTAAATTCTTGGGCTGTCTTGCATGAACTGAACATTTGAAATCTCCCCAGAGTGGCTCAATGATATTGAGGTCAGGAGACTGAGGCCAGTCCAGACCCTTCACTTTATGTTGCTGTAGCCAATGACAGGTCGACTTGGCCTTGTGCTTTGGATTGCTGTCATGTTGAATAATAATAATAATAATAATAATAATCTTTATATAGCGCTTTTCCACCTACTGTAGTAGACACTCAAAGCGCTTTACACACATAAAACTTTTGCCAGTGTTACAGAACTTCACTGGAGGCAATGTAGGTTAAGTGTCTTGCCCAAGAACACAACGACAGTATGCGGGGAGAGCGGGATGTTATGATGTTTTGGGATGTTTCGAGCAGGATCGATCCACCCACCTGCCGGTCGAAGGGCGGCCGCTCTACCCACTGAGCTATACTGCCGCCTGAATAGGCCAAGATCGTCCCATGCGCAGCCTTCGGGCTGTATTTTAGTTTTGTGGGTTTTTCTTTGCATTCTGAACAAGTTTCCTGGCAGTTGAGGCTAAAATTCGTGTTGGTCTACCTAATTTTCCAGTATTATCTTGGAGTATGAAAATTGCAGATTGGCTTTCTCAATTTCTTGGATATCTTTTATATCCCTGTTCTGTTTTATACAGTTTATTTACGTTTTCCCGCAGATCCTCTGACAATTCTTATGACCCATGGGTCTGTCAGGAGCCCAGAAACTCACTGACCTTTTATACATACACACACTTATTACAACAAACAGATCACAGGTGAGGATGGTTACCTTTACAGAACAGAATTTTTCTAACTGTAAAAAACAGAACAAAAATTTTATGAAAATGTAAAACAATAAAATAAAACTCTGACATATACAAAGACACAAAAACAGAAAAAGGTCTCAAAACGTCAAAGGTTAGAAAACCATGATGTACAAATTTAACACGTATAGTTAGCTCAATGGGTTTTGATACAATGCAATTACAATGTTTGATGTGTATTAGTATGATGTTATACAAATAACACAGATGTTGTGTTTCAATTTAGAGATAAACCATTTTTGTAGGAAACTTTGTTGCATGGCAATTACAGACACATGCAAAATGTACATGCAAAAAGGGCACTACTTTTTTGGGCCTTTTGCAACATTAGACAATAGATAGACAGGAAACAGGGTGAGAGAGGAGTAACATTGGGCAAATGACCCAACTGAGAATTGAACTAGTGTCTCTTGCATGATATCTCTATCAAGACTCTGATACTCTAGTTACTAGATACTCTACTCTCTAATACTCTAGCGAAGTAATGGTTGTCCAAAACAGACTACTTCTGAAGCAGTGCTAATAAACTATATTTGTCGTCAATGCAGTCTGGTGTTATATTGCTTTAGTTTCCACCACGTCCTGGGCTCTGATTGAAAAAAGCAGTGAAATGTGTTCTCTGCCTCAGCAAAGGGGACCCATGGGCTGTGACAATCTCTTTTTTTCCCTGGCTATACAGAAAGACCCCCAATCTCACCCTCACATTTTCAGCCGACTCATGGAATAGATGGAATCTCAGAGCTGTTAATGAAGTTAAGTCACATTTATTCAGATTAGGAAGATTTGAGAGGGACCCAAAGACGAGAGGATACAAAAGCAGACATTTGTGATTGCAGTTAAGAGGCATTATTATGAAACTCCAAGCTTTTTCCAATCCTCACTCTTCGTTTTATCATACTCATGGTGAGATGAAGGCAGGCCTGAGCCGAGCTAACAGAAGGTGGTGGGTCGATGCAGGGCTATAATCGCAGTATGGTTTGTACACTTGTGTTTGTGTGGGCTCTGAAGCAAACTTGGCTACTACTGTCTGTTCTAAGTCCAACTCCACCAACCACCCCACTGCTGCCCAATCTGCGTCCAAGAAGGATCCCCTGTAGGCCTGGAGAAGTGGGCTATGAGCTGGTCTAAAACAGTCACGCTTTTGTGTTGTATACGATTAGTTACATGGTTAGACTAGAAATCCTGCTGCTTGATAAGTAAACAGGCTGTTGGGCGGTAAAGGCTCATTTTAATGTTCCCATTATGTACGCAATTAGATCCATCTGTTACAAACATTGTGGTACACTTCAGGCCAATGAGTTGGCCTGAAGTGTATGAGTATATGAAAATTTGGACATTGCTGTCCTCAAAGAAGTGTCCTTTGTCTTTGAGGTGGAGGTGGACTGCAGACTCAGGTCCTCCAGGATTGGTTCTTCTGTGCTGATACATCCTCTTGTGAAGCTGTTGTTTTGTTTCTCCAACATAACTGTCACTGCACTCTTCACTGAACTGCATAAACCACATTACTCTGTTTGTGCGAGGAGGATCTTGTTTTTAGGGTGGACCAATTTTTTGACGAGTGTACACAGGTTTAAAGTGGACCAGAATAATGTGTTTGTAGTTGAAGTTTTTAGGACTATACCTTTCCCTTTTGTCTCTTTTTTCTGTTAGGTTTCTGTGTTCTTTTGGATTTACTATCCATAGAGTTTGAAAATGGCTACTCTGAAGACTACTCTTGTTTGTAACATTCATTCTCAAAGCTTATTTCAATACAAACAAAATATATTTTGTTTTGCCTGATTCTCAAAATGCTGAGAATGCTGTTGAGACTTTAACAGCACATTATTTTGAAGTTCAGTTTCCATTTCAACAGGCTCAACACAGCTATCTGTCCTGATATCTCACTTATGTCCACAGCCACAAAGGGGTTGGCCATAAATGCCACAGCCTTGTGTTTATCTTTTCTTTCGTAACTGTATGTTCAGGTGGTTAATTTTCTCAGTTACATCTGTCAGGAAAGCACGATTAAGTAGCCACTCTTCATCAGACAATTAGGTGGTATTGTCTTCCCTCATTTCCATAAAAGTCTTTATTTCAGCCAGCAAGGACAGACAGCACCCCTACTTATCCTTCTGGCCTCAGAGTGGAGGAGGAGATCCCCGTTCTTCGCAGATATCTTCATAAATAATGCAATGATAGTTCAGAATCTTGGGAAAGTCCAGGTTCTCTCTGCAGTGTGCAGTAAATCCCGAGTGTAGACCTGTCCACCGTGTCCCGCAAAAAGTCGTTGTGGATGTTAATTATCTTTTACATCTTTTACCAACCGACACTAGCAACACAGACACTTACTATTAACATTCGTGAAACAAAACTCTCTTTCAAACTCTTCATGAAAATAGTACTTTTTTTAGCCACTTGGTTTGGACATTGTTGCCACCGAGCTCACATCACCACTGACTCATCAAGCTTAAATGTAGAGCAACTGTTTAAATGACTACAAATTGGCAAAGAAACATTTTGTGTCCAGAGGGGACGGGCACCTATAATTTTGACTGGATACATATGTATGTTGGTCTGCTGGGTTTCAAATCAAGTTCATGTAAGATTCACTAAGTCTTGAGGAGCTTCTTTAGTTACAAGGATGTGTGTGCTTAGTTCAGAAGTTTCAACTATTGCCTCGCAACAAGAAGGTTGTGAGTTTGATCCCCAGATACTCTGGCCTTTCTGTGAGAAGTCTGCATCTATTCCCCGTGTTATTGTGGTACTCCGGCTTCCTCCCACTTTTCAAACACATGCATGTATAGGTCTACTGCCGACTCTAAAGTGTCCCAAGTGAATGAATGTGAGAGTGAATGTTGTCTTTCAGTGTCTGTTTTTAAGTGTCAGCACTGCGACTAATGACTGAACTATAAATAAATATGAATAAATTGATTCTAGTCCACATTTGTTATTTAGGAGTCAGGGAGGAGGGGCTACTGAGGGCATGTCACAGTTAAAGAAAAAATCTGCGTCAGGATGTAGAGCTGTGGCAGTGGGACTGAGACCTGTTGTGTACCGAGAGAGTCACATGTCGTCATGGTTACAGTTTATGATGTGACATCATCAGTGGAACTCTTTCCAGGAACTGACCCAGCACCTGATGCCCTCCCCATTGTCTTGTCTTTATAAAGATTCTGTGGATCTGAGTTGGATTTACAGGAGGCAGTACCAACATATGCAGATAAACATAAACTGCATTGAAAAAACATACATACAATAGGAGCATTAAAACATTTCATCAAGCTCTCACCCTATTTTTAAAAACATAAACAATAACAACTGGTTGAGTTTCAGTGTTGTGTTAATGGAAACTGACCAAATAAGTGACCAACTATAAAATTAGTTTTTACACAAGCCATTTATGTAACAGTTTAATAACTACAAACTATTCAACATTAGAAAAGTAATATAAAATAAAAACAATTTACAAATGCTGAAGTGGCATTATAAAATAAAATAAAAGGGGTATAACAAGATCCCGTGAGATTAAAACATCACAACATTTCTGGTCATGGTGATGAGCTGATGGAATGTGGGAGTTAAATTACTCTCAAAAGGCCCCAACCCTTTTAAATCTTCTGTGTAGCATTTAGGTTTTCCAGTGGAACACTGCGGTGAACAGCAGCACCAGGCAAAGACGCCTAGTAGCACAACACAAGAGATGCGACACAAGATAGGATTCATGAGAACGAGATGGGTTCTCATGAATCCTATCTTGTGTCGCATCTCTGTGTTACGCCACACACCTAGTAAGTATCAGCTTATTATGAAGGACTAAAAAATTAATATTTTTTTTAATATATTAACTTGATCAACTTTGAATAACATTCTTACTAATGTAGACATAATGCTTTGCAAAGAATTACATTGTTTAGATGTACCCCGCCTCAGTCCCAAAGCTGCTGGGAACAACTCTAGTCACCTGCCACCACTAACAAGAACAAAATTGATTTGTTGTTTTAAATGTATATGTGATATAAATTTGAAATGCTGCTATGTTTTTATTATAATTTTCCCATGATTCTTCTGAGCTTTATAATAGCCGTAAAATGTCAAACCCCTGTCACTACATATCAGTTGCTATTCTGGGAATTCTGGCTTTTAATTTGGTTAAACTGCACACAGTAATAATACCGATAAGATTTTGCATTAAAAAAAAATAAAACTAATACAGTGTTTATTGAAATTTTTAATTGCTTTCATGTTCCCCAGTGTCTTCAATATTTCTCTGTTTGCATCTTCCATTTGATCAAACACGCCGGATACATTTCAATCTAAATCAAAGCATGACACATACATGCATAATTTGTTGTTAGGGCCAATAAAAACCTAATAGCCAAACCCCACTGTGTATCCTAAATAAGATAATCTACAGACTCGGTTCTGTAGCTGCTAATTTTAGAGACCGCATTGCATTATATCCTCGTCCAGTGTTACTTTCCCAGTCCATTCTGATGTAAGATGTGATACATTGTGGGAGCTGGTAATCTAATCCTGGATGCTGGCGCTCCTGAGGGTGGAAGAACTCACCGCGTGATTGGAAAAATTTATCTTAATAAAGTGACAGCGACATCATGAAACCTCCGCCCCCTAGAGTCAAAGCGCACCAACACGTGGCGACTCAGCGCACACTAATGTGTGGGCTAAAATCTCTTCTTACCTGACGTTCAGAACAAGAGCAGGCACTAATCTCCATAGCTCTGTGATTCCATTCATTCATTTTCACTCCTGCTTCAGCCGTCAAGAAAATCCACGCAGCCTGGGCCTAATCTGCACAATACAATGATTATCCAACTATGAAATGCGCCGGCTGGATATTACTGTCAGAAGGGATTTGTAAGAGCAGATGATAAATGCAGATACACGACTGCACAGATTTGAAAGAAAGGATCCAGTAATTCATAAAAACACAACGTACACATGGAAATAAAGAAATACTACTTTACGTGACTTGCATGAATTAATTTGACAAAATATGTGATGCAATTTGCCCTCTGTCTTACAGCGCACAAAAAAAAGTTTTGGGTTTTTGAACAAGTGTTCTAAAATCTAGCTCAAGTCTGAGGTATACACAGCTTTAGACCTACAACTGCACATAGCATTTACTAGTTATTAATTTCAACAATCAGTTATCATATTTATTCCAGTATTCTTCGGAACAGCTTGTGGATGTCATGATCCACCCTTGTGTCTGTTTGTGTATGCTGGTACTGAACGTCCTGTGTCTTATTGTGTACTGTCATGCCCCTGTGTGTTATTTCAGATTGACTTCCTGAGCCACCCTCGTGTCTGTTGTGTATGCTTATATTTAACTTCCTGTGTCTTATTGAGAAGTGTTTCACCCCTGCCTGTATGTCAGATTGACTTCCTGCCCTTGTGTCCTTTCCTCCTTTGTGATTACCTGCTCCGCCCCTAATGTGTTCCACCTGTGCCTCATTGTGTTTCCTTTATAGTGTGTTGTCCCCTGTCCTGTGGCCTCAAGATTGTAGCTCTACCCCTGTGTGAGCATTCCAGCGGTTCATAGTGTATTTTGTATAGCAGTCTTCTTGTGTTTATGTCCTTCGCCTTGATTTTTGACCATGTCTTATGGATTTTGGATTTTGTACTGCTGCCTGTGTTTAATGAACCCTTTTAAAACCTCTGCCTTTGTGGGGTTCTGCAAAGCGAGTCCTTCTGCCTGTTCTTGATAAGTTTGGTTCCTAACAGTGGATCATGTTTACACCTTGCCAACAGTGACCATACATCCTGATATAATCGGGACAGTCCCAATTTTATGCCCGTGTCCCAGTTGCGCATTTTCTTTTCTTCGCCAAGGGACTTTCTTAAAGAAGTGTAAAATATTGCTAATGCACCATCCTGTTGAACTGTTTAATTGTTGTTTTTAACTGCAATTTAATTTAGTATTTTATTTTTAATATATGTTTTTATTATGTATTTGTTGTTGTATGGTGACCTTAAGTGTCTAGAAAGGTATTACATTTTATTAATATTATTAATAAATTGTTCCGATGCAAAACTACATATTCTTTTAGCTACTCTTTTGCAAAATGTTCATATCAACAGCCAAACTCTAACCTTGCACTGCAGCTGGATTCTCGTGAGATTTGAGAGTTTATAAACTCACAAAAATCCATCTTGAACTGTTCCAAGTATTCAATGCCTAACCGACTGGTTGTTTCAATACTAACAGGAAGGAGTTCATTTTAGGTTTTGTAAAAAAACGTGAACAAACCAGCGCTGCTCCGATTAGATAAAACTGTGGTTACTCACCGACTACATATTTCTGATAGAAGAACCTGCCCTTTGTAAATGCTTTCTGAGGCCCTCACAGAGGTGTTCTTTTGATGGTTCTGGCTTTTCAGGTTAGCCAGACTCCAGTCTCTAATGGCAAAGAAGCAAAAATACTGTATGTTGTTTAGAAGTGTCTCAATATTAATCCCAGCACTTAAAATTGGAGGTATTAGAGGCTAAAATACTTTTACTTGTACTTGTTCTGGTTATGACCTCCTCCGAGAGTGCCAGGCATGTTCTTTGCCTGCTGCTGATTTACTTTCATTTTTCTCCCTGAAGATGACAAAAGTAGAGCAAACCACAAATAACACTCTGATAAAGTGTCAAGAGCACAAAAACAGCACTAAAACAACACTCAACTCTTGATTTCGGTGACTGATGATGCACATGTTTTGGTACTTAGAACTCAACTGTATGTACATTTCTTAACATTCATTAATTTTCTACTGCTTAGTCCCGTCAGGGGTCACGGGTTACTGAAGCCTATCCCAGCAGCTTTGGGCCTGCGGCGGGGTACACCCTGGACAGTGGCCAGTTAGTCGCAGGGCTAACATTTAGAGACAGACAATGACAGACAACCATTCACTCTCACATAGACACTTTAGATTTGCCAGTTAACCTATACATGTGTTTGGACAGTGGGAGGAAGCTGGAGTACCCGGAGAGAACCCACAGTAACACAGGGAGTTAGGAGGAGTTGGATGTTTGAGCTGGCTGGGGTTTGAACTCACGACCAACTTGCTGTGAGCACTAACCACTCTGCCATGTGCACCCCAATTTCGTAACATTAAAATACTTTATTAAATACAACCAAATAGAGACCGTAACAATTTTCAAAGTTGAGCCAATTACACAATATTTAGGTTTCCTTTTTTTGTTTGTGTTGGACTTAAAGCTAAATGAGAATAGGTCAAGACAGAAAAGAGCAGCCTGACAGAGCAGCAGTGCAGCAAACCGTATTGTGTCGGTATGTTATGTTACTGTTAACACCTAGATTGTTTTTTTCTTTTTTATTCCTTAAAGATTGTCTTTCAAAAACTTAAATTATCTTCAAACCATAAATTCCCTCTAGCAATTGACAGCTATATTTCTGTCTTTTTATAACACATAGCAATAGGCTTTCAATCTCTTGTAGTAGAATGATGCCAGTTGCTGGTTGTGAAGTTTTCTCTACTTTTGGCAATCACATCCAGTTTATAGATTTTGTCAAAGCACGTAGGAAATACAACTACACAATTAGTAACAAAAACTCAACTATTCGTGGCTAAAAGACATATTGAGTTTTTTACTTTCACAGCTGTCTCTTTTTTGTAGTGTAAAAATGTGGAAATGTACCTCAAAGAAAAGGGCAGTGTAAGAGGGCCACTGTGTACATACAGTTGTTATTATTTTGTTCAGGGGCAGGTAAAGCTGTTGAAATATGTCAACTTTGTGCACACAGGGGCAGGACATAATATCCCACCCAGCAGAGAAAAGGATGTCAGTGAAGCCAAATAAAGCTCAGTTTGAGCTCATACTACAACACGTCATTGTGTCTCTGTTGTTTCTATGCAACCACTCATACATACATATTACATGTTTTGATGCTCACATAACCGCAAGAAACTACAAGAAAGCCATCCTGCGTGGAATCGGAGCTCATGCTGCGCCGACATCCTATTCATCCATGGCCCTCTCACTAACAGTAAACAGCCTTGTGCTGTGGCTCTTGTAAAATCTGCCACAGCCCAGCGGTTTTCATCCACAGGGCCCATTCACTGAGGCTCTGATTCTCTCTTTGTGACACTGGAACTTCCTCGTCTGCGGCCCCCGAGCCCCTCCAACCCTCGCCAAACTATCACACTGCTTCAGGGCAGCTGTCCATGGTTCTGTCAGCTCCCATTAGTGTCCACAAGTCAACAGCAGTAAACAAGAGAAGCAGGTTGGTGAAAGGTTGATACATCAGTGTGTGTTTGTGTGTTTTTCAGGGCTGAAGCCAACCAAAGAGAAAAAAAAGGTTATCTATCACCACTCTCTAAAACAATTTTGAATACATGTGAATACTAAAGCGATATAAATGTGCTAAAGACAACTTTTTACAACAATAATGAAAAAAAAAAAATAAAGAAAAACATTGACAGAGAACAGGGAAGCATGAAAGGAATAAGTATGAAGGAGAAGTGGGAGCTACAGGTTTACGGTGTAAACACATCCTTTACACTCTTTACAAGTTTTAGACATTTTAATCTCAACTAGACACTAGCCATGGTTTAAATATCTTTCAAAAACAATAATCAATGTATTACCAGTTGTTATTTTGCGCTGCTCATATTAAAATCCTGAAGTAGACTTAAGGCCTACGCACAATCATGATTCTTCTTCCCTGCTCTTCTTCAGTTTCAATCTCAATAGAAAACACTTTATATGCCTGAATAGGATGTACCTTGAGTTCTTGCTGCATGTGATGCATGTCGTGGTCACTTGTTCAGAGCTGTTTTATGAAAACCAGTCCTAGGAAAAAATCCACCTTTCATAGACAATAGAAAATAGTTATTTTCCCTTTTACATGTTGTTTGAAGATAGCTGTCTTTTATTTGTGTAAACTTCCACATTGTTTTTTTAGTTCTTGTAGAGGGTCTGCCTTTTGGTTTTATTAGATTTCTGGAAGAATCTATTTATGCCAAACTTAGTTAAGATTTTGTTGTTGCAGTTCCACAATTTTGAAAAAACAGACATTACCATTTTTTATTTTACATCCATGATCTGAAATGATATAAAATGGCACTATACTCTGTTACTTGGTTGGCATAATTCCAGACACACTGTATATAAATCATATTATCTGCAATATGCACATTTTATTAATCTTCATATTCACATCATTGAACACCTTCCCAGCATTGATTATTGTGGAAAAACATTCCAAACTTGTGCAGCTTTGTTTTTTAAAGCCCATTTTTAACCTCAGAGCTGTAAACATGGATTGGATTCATTTGTTTCCAGTCGAGCACACTTTAACTCCAGAGAGAACAAGAACAAGCCGCCTGCCCTAATATCATTAATTATTCTTATGTAGCAGCATTAATGGGATTGTCGCGGGTAAAAGAGATCTGGGGGTTGTTTGTGGCATGTTGGGTGTGTGAAGGTGTTTATGTATTTATCACATGCAGAAAGAAAAATGGAGCTAGTGCAGGGAATACATGCTGAGGCTGTGGTGTTTGTGTCACTTAAATGCTGTTAAATTGTTTGGGGCAGTTTCATCCAGACCACTTTATTAGAAAAAAAAAAAAATTAAATTAAAAGACATGGCAGTTGCACATAAAGTGGTACTGGGACAGCCTTACTACAGAACTAAAGTATTACATAGTAAAGGAGAATGATTCCTACTGAAGGAGAGTGTCACTTAGTGTAAGAGTGTGTTACCTAAAGCAGGAGAGTGTACCTAGGGCAGGGAGTTGTTTCAGAACAGCCCTATGTTTACCCTGCCTTTGTCACTTTTGACACATAAAAAGATATTTATATTGTGAGTTATCAACAAACTTGAAATACAAATAATCATCTTTTGCCTTCTAACTTTTTAAACTGAGCATTTGTAGAATTGTCAGATGAGCTTCTTTTTGAGTTGGTTTGATGGAGTCTTTATAAAGCTTTATGGCATCATACATTTTGTGTATTGTTTGAACAGCTCATTAACAAAGTGTGTATCATTTTAGAGGCTTCTGTCCACATACATTCCCTTAAAAAATGTAAATACTGTTATTTACTGTTGATTAAACTGGTGTGTTGACTATTAGACAACCATTTACCTTTAGTAAATGGTTGAGGACTTGGTTGAGGACTTGGTTGGGTCATGTTTTCAGATTGAATGAGAGAACCTGCAGAAATCCAATGCAGACACAAGGCAAACATATATAGTGCACAGGCCCCCCAGGATCTAACTAAAGACCCACCCGAGTGAGGCAGGAGTGCCATTTTTAGTGTATTTACTGAAGTGTGAGGTACTCTTAAACAACTATACTAAGACACAGCCGCATGTTGAACTGAGTGAATACTCTGCAGTGAACTGTTGCTCTGAGACTGAGAGTTGAAACGTTTTTCCTCACAGTGACATCTGCTGCTTTGTCCCGGACGCCACCAATAAAAGTCATCAAAGACGGCCCTCGCAGCCATGCAAGCACAATCATGGTATTACCGCTAATGAAATTTAGATCAAGTCAGTGTGGCTTACACTGCCACTCAGCCGAGGGCACCGCACTGAACACGTGCCAGGGTTAACAATCAGCTGCAAACGCTAAGCTGCTCCGACTATGTCTTCTGATGTCGAGCATTAGCTTCTGGTCTTTTCTCTTTAATGCTTTCTCTGACGGCCTTGACTCACACCGTGGCCCATTAAACAAACAGGCTAATGCCCTTCTGCCGCTAAATAGTGCTCCATTAACAGCAGTCTTTCCAGCAGGATTGAAAACACTTGAAAAAACCCAAAAGCACATGGCTTATACACTCAAGCACCACAGTTGTTTTTATCTCCTGGCAGACAAATGTTCTAGGGAGCGTGGTGTGACTTAACATGGCAAGTTCAATGTGGTAATACTTACTGCTCTCAAGGGCTATGTAAACATGCAATTATCATCCTACAACCTGCTTAGCTCATTCAGCTTTATTTACAGCAGCTTGTTTTCCATAAAACGAACAAAGACAAGCGTGAAATCAAACCACTTTGGAGAGCAAGATTGAAAGCGACAACTCAAATGGAGTTTCTTGTTTACAGGAAGTGTGTGGGAGTGCGCTCCTTGGAGACCCCAGGCTTACACAATATGTACATTTTACCCTTCAGCTGGCTGCTTACTATTTGACTGTACTCACCATGAGACACGGCAGGAGCTTCGGCTGCATGTAAATGAGTGTGCAGTCCAGTTCAATTGGGTTATGTGCAAAAACTGTATTTGACTTTAAGTTGCTTTACTGGTTTAGAAGTAACTCTAAGGAGTATGCAATGAGTACAGAAGTTAAATCAATATGTGAAATTGTGTGGGATCATCTCCCTTCAAACATACACTCTGACTGTTTTTCGAACAGTTGCTCAGACAGATGGTCAGGTCAGTGATGGCCAATGGAGCAGTGAAAGCAACAGACAGTAAATATGAGAAAACTCAGTAAAAGGAGCAAAAAACTTAAAACCCATGTCTCTGCATCGCTGATACATTTTCTTAAACTGAAACTACATTACTAAAACTTCAGACTTTTCAGCCAAAAGCTAACACTGTGGTCATATTCAACATTCTGTCGTCAAAACTAATACACACAGAAAGGACACAGCACAACAGTAACAAACTAAACACAGTTTTCAGTTTATGATCAGCAACAAAATCACAAAACTGAGTACAGCTTAATAGAACAAACCAAACACAGTTTTTCTCAATTGCTGATACACTAAAACCCATCGCTGAACAAAGTGCCTGACCTTATTTAGCTAATTGTGCAGTTTGATGTCAATACCTAAACCAGTTCACAGGGTAGAACACAATTTGCAAATCTCACTTAGACTTTTCAGCAAAACTCTAAACACATGTCATTCTCCAAACACATCCTGCACTCTAATGCATCCATACTGGTAAACACAAGTGGCAACAACCAAATACAAATAGAGAACACATGTCATTGACTGGACACACCCACTCAAAATTGATGTAATAAAGCAGAGTAGTAATTTCTTTGGTGAGATGAGAAATATTATATTTGTTTTAATATTAAAGACTTACTTCTCCCTGAGAACAATGTTTAGAACAATGTGTTTTCTGTTTTTTGTTTTCTGACTGCTTGATAGTGTGTCATTTTGAGCACTTTGTTTATGATTTGAGAGCAGTGCTTTATTTTAAACACAGGTATAACTGTTTTTGAGGCAAAAGTTTCATTTTGCAAGAGGAGTCAGAGAAGTCATTGTAAAGAGTGCTTGAAGAGGAGGTTTTGTGTTTAATGGTTTCAGAAAATGGAGCAAGCTTTCAAAAATTGTGTTTCAGCAACTGAGAAAAACTGTAAATAGCAAAATCACAACAAGAAGTGTAGCTTAATATTATTTTCATAAATAAACTCTCAAACCAGGAGCATTTACAATATTCTCAACAGCATTTATATTCACACAGTTATAGTTTTTAGGAGGTGTACGTTTTACCAGTACTAATTTAACAACATGATGTTCTCTTATTGGATAGAATGACCTGGTAACAGGTGAGTATAGGCAAGAGTTTCATTCCATCATCAACTAATTTCCCCGTTTTTTATGTGAAAGACTCCAGATGGTTCTGTGGAACAGTGGAAACAGCTAGTTAGCATTACTAGCTGGCAAGAGATAACTTTGCATCTCACCATGTATATGATATCACAATCATTTAGGCATGCATTTCAAATCTATTTTTATAAACTATAGAAAATCCATACTTCTGTAAATCCATCATCTTTAATTATTTGACATTGCAATTGCATCATCCAACTGACGGTTAAAGCGTTACATAATACAACTGAATATTTAAACTGGGTCAGAATTGTTGTTTGTATATAGAATATCTTTTTTTGTGAACAATAAATAACAGAGACCGGGCCTCTACAGAGAAGTGCACAGTAAATCCCCGTAGGCCCATGGTCCTGACGTAACCTGACCTGCTGGAACACTCTTATCTCTGAGTGCCACAGTGGCGATCTCCACATGCCGACCCATTCATTAGAGCAGCTGACCCAGAGGGGACAGACAAGTGCTTCGTTAAAAACAGACCCCAGAGGCAGAGTCAGAGATCAGGCTCTGGCCCCAGCTCTGAGGATATTAAACTGCACAGATAAGTGTTCAAAGTAAAGGTTTCACACATTAGCCCAGGCGGCAGATGGGGTATTAAAAGGCCTGTCTGGTGATGCAGTGTATTCTGTGACCTCTTCATGTAACAGTCAGTTTTTGTGCGGCGGCCTTACACTGGCAACAGACAAACAGACCAATATCAAGGTGAAGTCCCCAACCGGCTCAGTTTTCAGACAACGTGAGGATCAGAGGTAAACATTGTCACAGTCATTCTGTTTCCAAGATTATGTGGCAAATTAAGTCTGTGATATAAGTGATGTGGGTGAATGTGTAGGATGCAAAAGTTATGGCCTGCCCCAAAAAGAACTGTGCAGTGAAGAGAATAATGTAGACCACCCATGGTAAATGCCCAACAGTTAATATAGTGGAAGAAGATTGGCTAAATTAAAAAAGAGTAGCTATAGATTGTTGATAGCTTTCCTCTCTCTGGTTGAGGCTCTAGGGACAGGGGGTGTTGTCTTGTACGTCTGTAAAGCCTTTGGAGGAAACTGCTATTGAGATATTGGGCTATATAAATCAAATCGATTGATAGAATTGATAGTAAAATTAGTAAACAAGGGCATAAATTAGTTTTTGGCTTGCAAAATACACATTTCATTCACATACACACAAACTACAGAAGTATATAATATAAAAAAAGACATACATAAACTGTATGTATATAAATAATTAAAAGTGTGTAATAGATACACCAGAACATAAAATAATTTGGTTTAGTAAAGTGCTAAGTGCTGAGAAGTCTCTAACAATGGACTTTTTATAGTTTTTTTGTGAGCAAAGGGAAGTCTATAGCTTAGTCCTGAAGGAAGAAGCTAAAAGTGGTTGAGACAGAGGAAGGCTATTGTTGTGTAAAATGTTGTGGCTGAGACGATGAACTCAAATTTAATTAAAAGAAACTTATATACATATTCAGGAAATGTACATCATTAATTGTTTGTGGCACTATTACGTGTGTTAACTTTTAAAGTTAAAGCAGTTTAAGCTACCATTGTGAGAGTCATTGCCATTTAGAGCATCATAAGCGTAATGTGAAAGAATTATTTTCACATACTTCCCATGTTACAGTTTTTACCTATTGCTTTCACACTTTTTTGCAGAATTTGGCTCATTATGTTAAAGATCTACAGACATAGCACTTGGAGATTAACAACTCACATCTATGCCAAAATGAAAGAAGGCAATCAAAACGTAACACTCCTTTCTAAAAATAAAATTATTGCAAAAAAAACATACACACAATCACCA
The DNA here is from genome assembly GCA_024349245.1 of Neodontobutis hainanensis. Taxonomy (NCBI): domain Eukaryota; kingdom Metazoa; phylum Chordata; class Actinopteri; order Gobiiformes; family Odontobutidae; genus Neodontobutis; species Neodontobutis hainanensis. Next base: position 76,735 of record JALDNG010000660.1, read on the forward strand.
TTTACCAGGGGAAAATATCCCCTGGCGTGTCGCTGCCGCCACGCTAAAAATAATTCCTTGGTTGCATTTAGACAGGGTCTGTAAGGGGCAGGTATACAAATGTGAAATGGTTATGGCTGTTGAACCAATCTCGGACCAGAACACTCTGTGGAAACTAACATTGTCCCAGATGACAACAAACCTGGACTGTTGAGGTCTGTCCTGCACAACTGCATGTAGTGCATCTAGAAATGCACTAGAAATGGGACCTTAATTTGCATATTGATGCAGGACTCCTTTGACACTAGTTGCAGCATACAAGGTGATATTTCCCCACACTGCCCAGGGACATTTACAACAGCCCTTTGTTCAATTACATTCTGGCCCGACGCCTGGTTTTGGTCAGATTGAACTGGCATCAAAGTCCAGAACTGTCTGTAACAGAAAATATTGAATAGTGTTACTGAAAACACATGCAATGTCTATATTTTGACACAAGTAGGGCCTGGGTTGGGTCAGTATAGACAAAAACATCAAGCTACAGGGAGGGCAGGTGGCAGCAAAAACCCTCATTCCCACATCCCAATATATAGTGTGTAAAGTAAAGTGACACATACCTGCACATAATCATAGCACAGATCCTTGGCCCTGACACTGTTCCTCTCAAATGACTCCATGTACAGCTGCTTCATTCTGAAGGTATGTTTCTGTAGGCTGCGACTCAGTGTAGAAATGCTGACCCTGTTGATATTGTTAAATACATTTCAATTTGCAATTATGTGTTGTTGCAACTTCCAAAGTTGGATTGCATTTTCTTCTTGCATCATTTTAATGATGGCAAGCACTTGTTGTTGAGTGAAGAGTCGTGCCCTGCCACCTTCCAAGGATGTTGTCCAACCATTCTGTAGAAAATGCCACCACAAGATGTCAATGGTTCGGTTCTTTTCACATCCTGTAACATCACAATGATATTCCTTACATATACTTCACAGCACTACCCATTTTTGTCTAATACAGTTAGTACAGTAATACTGTAATAATGATATGGAATCATGTGACACATACACACATACTGTTCTCCAGTCAGAATGTCCTTATTATTGATCTAACTGTGTAGCAACTAAGGTTAAAGTGGACTCTCTGCCCAGCCTCCCTCACGCAATGGCCATGATTTATCACATGGTCCACCAGAGTAGCCCTGATGTCATCTGATACACGTCTCCACTGGTCCTCGTCTGGTCCTCAAAGTTGTGTTTAAGCAATGGTTGCACTGTGTTATTGCTTGTTGTTATTGCACTGTGTTATGTGATATTGAGGCTTTGGTCTAGGCATTCAGTTTTAGTTTGTAAGCAATGGCAAAAACTGGAATATGCAAAGAAGGTCTTTTGGCCTCTAAATCATTGTCCCCACAGATGAGGCTTAGGGTGATGACTGTCATGACACTGTCACTTTAAACCCAGACACATGAACTCGAGAGCGAAGGCGTTGTCTCTGGAAACCTAGTCAGGCCTTCTTCCTTATGTGTTGTGAATGATGAAATCCCAATACAAAGTATGTAAGCAATGACGCTTGTCACAAAATCACCTCTGTCGACACCTTTCTGGCCTTGTGTGGATGTAGAAAATAACATATTGCTACAAAATCGGGTTTTGTAGATCAGGCTCTTGATTCTATTATACAAAGGAACAGCTGTGCTGAAAATAAGTAGACAACCAAACTAAAACTTATTAAAAACATGCAAAATAGCTGTGTTGTATTTGTTTTTTGTTATAGTATTGTAAGAATTTATTATTTATTTTTTTCAAATAAACAGTGACAATACAAGCTACTCATTTGGCATACCTCACTTTGAAGGCCTTAGACTTGTTGTAGACTCAACACAGCTGTGTATTATTTCATTTGATAGCTCTTTTCTTGGTTACTCGTGAAGCTGTGAAATGGTTTTACAGCTTCAATGCTAAAAATTTCCAAAATGAACTTGATATTGAGCAGATAAACTAACCGTTGTACTGCTGAACAATAGAGACACATTCTACATTAGCGCGGCAGTGCTAGAGCGGCCGGTGGTTCGATCCCCACTCAAAACATCATAACATCCTGTTCTCCCCCACATACTGTTGTTGTGTCCTTGGGCAAGACACCTAACCTACATTGCCACCAGTGAAGTTCTGTAACACTATGTAAAGTGCTTTGAGTGCCACAGTAGGTGGAAAAGCGCTATATAAAGATTGTTATATATATTGTTATTTACACTGAGCTTCAGGCAGATAATCTGTGGATACATGTCTCTTTATCGCAGTGTAAATCTGACAAATCTTACATCTCTGTGGTAGAGATTATAGTATCATACTATACCAGTATTATTATGCAAATCTAAGAAAAACCTTAGACTAGTTCAATTCCTGTGTCATTCAATGTTGGTAAGCCCAGCTGCTTTAAAGTCAATTTCATCCATTTGAATATATACACTTTCTGATGAAAATGTCATACTACATGCAAAAGATTTGTTATCTGTAGGCTATTGATACTGCACAATGATTGACACAGTAAAATGTACATATTGGGTATTATTGGGTGATTATTGGGTTAACATAGTTCACTTTGCAGTTAGCATAATTTCATGTGATGTTGATAAATTATAAGAAATATGACTTCTCTGATTTAGTTTTGTTTTCAAGCTTTTAAGCCATGTTAATTTTGCTATGTATAGATCTCAAATGTCTACTGTACCGCGTGTGGAGGATGGATGTTTTTTATAGCCTCCGTCCCAATACACATACATCGCTCTATCACCTCACCCAGGTTCTCCAGACTTTTACCTATCTATGGTTGAGGTGGCCCTTTCAGTAAGTTCTGTCAGTTTTTTAGGTCTTGTGATTTATTGGACTCAGTTTCATGAATAAAAAGCCTGTGTTAGATGCCCATATTTCCCCTTCTGCCTGTCTTTAATACAAGTCTCTATAGGATTTTTGAATGGTGCAATAGTATTTAAAAGGTGCTTACCACACCATAATTATGTCAAATAATTATAGACTGTCTGACTTTTCTAATTTTCTAATTTCTAAAGTTGACATTTTTATAATTTTTTATTGTCTAAAAGATTTACTACACTTACAATAGAATCCCCTCTTGGAAAAGTATACTACATTTAAATCTCTATAATTGCATGGACCAATTACTTACATTACATCCTGTTCCTACAGTGGACAATCTGGTCAATACTGATCAGATATTCTTGCATGAAATTGTGGGACATTTATTAACCAAACTGTTTAACTCACCTGTGTGTGACCTATGCAATGCCATGTCCCTGAAAATGAAGTTAGGTGGCAGGTGGGTTTTTAATCTGCAACAACAACAAAAAAAAGCCAAAACCTACACACAGCACTTTTTAAATGACCGTTGGAGTTTGCTGTAGAGCTTATGCATTTATTGATTATTTAGGAAACATGGATACTCTCCTTACTCCTGTAAGTTTACAACCTTTGTTTTGCTTACTGAGAATATAGGCGCTACAAAGTGAGTGCTTAACTTCTTATTCAGAGCAGTCTGAAAATTTGCCATTAAAATATAGTTATAGCAGGCTCTAGGGAGAGGGCAATATTATTTAGCACATTCTTATGGTATTAGGGGAATTTGTGCAATATCTCTAATTGTGTGGAATGCCATTTATAAATGTCTATTCCATGGGTTGTGTGTGCAATATGTTCTTTGAATAGGGAAGATATTTTTTTTTTTATGTGATGTGTGCAATATATCTCAGAGCAGACCAGAGTAATAGTAATCTGCATGATTTGTGTTTGGGTAGGGGATGAATTTTCAGTAGTAGGATATGAATTTTAAATTGATATATTTTTTTTAGTTTTTGGGAGTACCTGTGAACAGTGTGTATGAATTGACTGATTAATGCTGGTCCATGATTTTCCAAGACACATTTCTCCAATTAGAGAAAATAACGACTTATCTTAAATACCTATAAATAATAATTGCATAAATCCATCTACATTCTGGCAGCTTTATGGACAGTATTTGGGAAGATTTTGTTTTTTTAGAGCAAGAAACCATTTTGCAAAATGTGGCAGAAGCTTCCTACTTTTTTAGAACTGTAGTACGTAGCCTACATGCATGGTCATTTCGGAAAGGCTCAAGTAAATCCAATAAGATGGCCTTGATAACTACTTCTGGCATCAGTATCAGGACAGACAACCTTTGGGCTGTTTAATCTGGCCCACCAAGCATTTTCCTATTATTTATGACTGATTAAAGACAGGATATAGTTCCCCCTACTGCAATACGCTGCAGTTGATTCCACTAGATGGAAAAGTTAATCGTTTTAATCAGCAGTATACTGCTTCAAATTAGTTTCAATAAAGTCCCTATTAATGGTCATATGTATTATTTGCCAATAAAGTCTTTTCTAAAAACATGTTAATAACACCATCAACCAATCACTGCACAAAGTAAACTATAGCTCAGAGGTTAGCTGCCAAATTACAGGCTCAGCAAAATATTTTATTCCGGCAATCTACTGAGGAGTCGAGAACCAAGGCATGTTTTTTGCAGTGATACAGTTGCATTTGGAAGCTCTGAACAAAATGCTAGAATTAAACTGCCCAGCTGACTCTTACATATTAAATTCTAAAACCCTTTGAGTCAAAACGTTTTCCCAGCCCTGTCACAGTATTTTGTGTAAATATGAAACTCAACATGGTCTCAACATGGCTTTTGTCATAGTTTCTCACTTAAACTTCACTTAAAATTTTCTTCTGCCAAACAGTCCTTTTTGTTTACCACATATAAAAATGATATTGTCAAAAAACAGATAACAGATATAAATAAAACGTTCTTAAAAGTTCTGTAAATAAGAGGCTGTTGATGTGAGACTAACTTTAGCAAACAGGAGAAAATGGATCAGTGCATAAACAAGTTCAAGATAAAAGGAACATAAAACAATAATGTTGTAATTTAAAACCTTAATTTTTGCTCAAATTAGTTACATTTTGCCTCTCTCTAACGGTTGGGAGGAGGGTCAGGAAACGCTCTGACCCCCTTCCCAACACACATACTACACTACCAGGTTGGGTCAAAGCCCCAAAAATCTCCATTTCAAGGGGTGCACAGCCCTTCCTCTTGATCCACAAGAGTATGGGGTGGTATGTGGGTCTAAGTGAAGCAAAAAAAGAGCTTGAACTCTATACTGGTCTTAGTAAAATGATATTAATCTTTCTGTATCTGGCTGGTAAGAGTCATTTGATTTGCCTGGGTGTGGGTGAGGGTCCTTTGAACATGGAGAGCTGTTCGGCCTTGTGGAGCCTCATCAGACATAATCATCAGTGGAAATGTGCCAATGTGAGTTTCCTGCCAGATGAGATATTTAACGCTGGTCAATGCATGGTGCCCTCAGCCCCCACTCAATGCCCAGCCGGGGTCCAATCACAGACGGGCCGCATGCCAACGCAATCAATACGCTCAAGGTTAATGTGAGGTGAAATGTGAAGCGGGTCCAATTAGAGTGATTTCTCCTTCGATGAAATATCAGCAGCCTTTTGTCAGCTCAGTGTGAGCTCAGATGCCTACATTAATTAGTGGTAATGATAGCTGTCTGTACTTTTCTCACTCCAAAGCATTGGTTTGTACAAAAATATTTGGACAGTTAGTGTGTGCTGCCAAGTTTGGTATTTTTGCCCGTTTTCAGTTGGTCAGGGGAATGTGACCGACTCAAGGCTTGCTGCAAGTTTTTGTTTAGACAATTTCCAGCATGTAATTAATCAATCTCAAAGGCCCAAGCCATTTTTCCACTCTAACATTAAATTCACCATTAAACTCCCAATATGGTATATTGCTGTCTAGTATGCTATATATAGTATGCTATGCTATAAGGAAAGAGCATATTTTGCCTCAGATAAGTTAAATATTAGGATCAGGCTAAGTCAAGTGTACTGAATTGAGTAGCTGCATGAATTGATTGGCTGGTTGTGTTCCATGACGGGGTTATAGTATGGCTCCAGGTTGAATCAAAGCCTCAAAGATGTTTTGTTTTCACAAATTGCCTACCTAACTGCCCCCTTAAGAATTTGAAGCCACTATGCCAGCTCTACTGGGTAAAACACGTTTGAGACAAATTCTCTCTCTGACCATAGTACACATTTTTGAATTATAAAACATGAACAATTGCTTTAGTATATATAATCAATAACCCTGTGATTAATGTGGGGTTTGGGGGATTTATAATTTTATGGTCAAAACTAAATGTTAAACTTTAAATGATGCTATGGGTATTTTCTACGGCAACCATGTCAACCAAAGATACAAAGGCATAAAGATATTCTGATAGATAATTCTATCAAAGCTGACTTTTCAATGAAAGCTTTTAAATATACGTTTCAAGTGCAAACCTGACATGGCAAAACTCAAACCTGTCGTTTCTGCTTGTAAATGTGTACAGAGCTTGTTGTCACTTGTAAAAAAAACATATTAAAGCTCCTCACTCCTCACACCTGCTTCACAGATGTCTCTAATACAGCCCTTGATGTAAAATGTGTTGGAGAGCTGTTGGCAGCCCACCGCAGCTGATGAGCGGGTGCAAAAAAAAAAGCATCTTTAATAAAAATAACCTGTCACCTTGTTCCGCCGCATTTGGATCAGACGCACCGGTCGGCAGTGCATTTGTGGCAGACAGACGGCTGATTAGGCCATGCAAATACAACGTGCAACAGTGGAGATTATAAATCATCAAAGGCAGCTGTCTGAAAGCCAATTTACGCAGGCCCACAGTATAATCTGTGCCATTTATCAGACTATATTGACAGCAGCACACACAGCCAAACACATCAATACCAGCTATTGTTCTGTAAACGTTACTTTTTCCAGTCATTCCCCTCACAGCAGACAAACTCACATCAAGAGAAGGACACTCCTTCACAAACAATAAAAACAATGAAACAAAAGAACTGTCAAACGTGTGTGTGAATAAGCATCCATGCATATTGGTATGTTTAATACTTGTGACTTTGAGATGTGTTTTTGGGTGCCGCAGAGGTCACTTGCTTAGATCCTCCCACTAGAGACGTCATTAAAAAGATACACACCCGCAACGGCAAAAAACACAGACATCTTGAAAGCCACCACAAAACCTCTCATCTGGTGTTTAACAGTCAATACTCAAGCGCAAGTTTTTTTTTTAGAAATGCCAATATAATACTTGTTTTCCTCACAATTTTATATTTTTTATATTTTTCTTCTGCAGGTCCATGGGGCAGGTGCATGGGCAGTGACTGTGGGCCAGGAGGCAGTCAAAGCCGGGCCGTATGGTGTGCTCACGTGGACGGGTGGACCACCCTTCACACAAACTGTGAGCAGTCCGAGCGGCCGTCCAACCAGAGGAACTGTTTCAGAGTGTGTGACTGGCACCGGGACCTGTACGACTGGAGGCTTGGGGCCTGGAACGACTGTGTGCCTGTGACCTCCAGGAGCTTTGGGACTCTGCAGATGCTCACCTGCAGCGGGGGCGAGGAGGGCCTGCAGACCCGGGAGGTGAGCTGCGTGCTGAAGGCGGATGGCTCTGCTGCGGAAGATGCCATCTGTGAATATTTTGAGCCTAAGCCGCGTCTGGAGCAGGCTTGTCTCATCCCATGCCCCCAGAACTGTGTTGTGTCCGAGTACTCCCCTTGGACGTCCTGCTCCAAAACCTGCGGGACAGGTCTGAGGAACAGAGTGCGCAGTGTGCTTGTACCTCCTATGTTTGGAGGAGTGCTTTGTCCAAACCTCACTGAGTTTCAATCCTGCAAACCTGGTCCATGTACTGGTCCAGAGGGCATGCACAGCCTCAGAGTGGGGCCCTGGTCCTCCTGTGCCCTGCCTCAGACACGGGCCACTCGCCAGGCCAGGCGCAGAAAGGGCAAAGGAGAAGGACTACGGGACAGACCTGGAGTCAAAGATCCCGAGACTAAGGAGCTGATTCAGAAGAAGCGCTCTAGGAACAGGTTGAACCGACAGGAGAGTCCTTTCTGGGACATCCAGGTGGGCTACCAGAGCCGGGAGGTGGTCTGTATCCACAGAAATGGCAGCTCCGTCTCACGACAGTAAGTGGCACTTGAAGTATAAGTTACTGTTATAACCACAGCCTAAAGGCAATAACAAAGAACATTTGACTAAAGCAAAAGTGCAATGTGTGCAACAATCAAAGGTATGAAGTGTGGAAATCAGTGATGTATGGTAGAGAGTGTTGGAAAAGGTCAACATTTATCATCATTGCAATATCGACAATATTTATTCAGCTTGAACCAGCTGGAATCTCAGGAATGCTATGGTGTCCCAGGTGCACCTCACAAGACACAATAACTGACCAGATAAATCATAGTTCAATGGAAAACCACACATGTTTACCACTGCAGTATTTAGCTAGGATGTTATGTGTTGTTGTAATATATTCTAAAGTCCTGTAGCACCTGTAGCACGTTCACACTGCATTTTCTGAATCATGAGACTCCTCTGCACCTGCCCACCACTCCATCTGGTGACAGCGGGTGGGGAACATTCACCTGTCCGCCTATCCTACTATCCCTACCGGATAGTAGGGTCAGTTCCTCAAAGTGAAGCCGAGCCGAGACTAATTAGTAGAGAGATTAGTTAGTTAATGTAAACCTATGAGGATAATCATTGAACAGAACAAGGATTTCACTGTTTAGATTTTGCATAGCAACAGTGTTCTTCACACATTCTAACAGCTGTCTGTCAGATTTGGTGACTTATGTTCTCCTGCTTTTGTACAGACCACAAGCAGAAAAGAGTGACAATTATGGTCTATTCAATGTCTGGTGGCAATTGTTGTTCACTACTTTTAATGATGCATTCTGGTAAACTTTCCCTGCGCTGGATCTGAGTCACTAAACATTCAGACTCGGCTACATAATGACATATGCACTACATAGCAGTATAGATACTAGAGAGCGATTACAACACAGCGCAATCTTTGTGTTTGCAAACTAAATTTTTCTACTTTATGGTGTTCAGGAAAGAGCAGACTTTAAAGCCTGCTTTTACATCTTTGTTTTTGTATGGCTTGCAAATAAATTACTGGAATACAACAAAAGTTTGTTTTATGCAAGCACCAGTCCTTCTTCTACCCTCCTTCCTAACTGACTTTCCTTTTTGTACGTCTCAGTTCGTCTTCTATTTCCAGGTGCATTGGTCCTAAAGTGGATGTCTTTCTAACAAGTAAACAGCAGTAAATGTGTCTTGTTGAAAGTATTTTTGTCTTGTCAGGAGGTGACACAGGGAGGATGTTTATCGACTGTGTGTGTGTCGCCGGGTGCTGTCAGAGCAATGAGGCACGACTACAACAGAGCATTTGATGTTGGTGTCTGAGCGGAGGAGTGCTAAAGCTCCACGTTTGATGACATGACATCAATCTCTGCCACAACCCTGTGCGGGCGCTTTGGAATGAAGCCACTTTTGACTGTTTTGTCCTGAGCTTTTAAATGGATTTGCAATAGGTACCAAGGAGCCATGCATCAATCTGACACAATTACTTCCCTGACATGATGTATTGAATCTTTGAAATTTAAAGTTTTAAAGTTTATTGTCAGAAGTTTGAGTTTCTTTTGAAGGCAAACTGTTTGACCTCAGATCCATACAACATACCAGACTAGTACAGATGTAAGGCTGGTAATTAAAAGATCTTTGTATCATTGTACAACATCTTCAAAAAGCAACGGTAAAATCTGTTTAGACTCTACTAACAGGGAAGGGGAACACGCCTGGTTGTTTCAAGTTTGTTTGAGATGCTCCAAATGTGCATTTTTTCAGTAGGAAACTGAGAAATGAATACTTAAATTGACCAAAGCTTGCACCATCTAAAGGCTGCACATGCAACTGCTCTGTTCTCAGTCATCCAGGACATATTCAATAAAAGATTTCAAAAAAGGCATCTGGACTGAAGTTTGAAAGTGAAGACGTTTTGTCCCTGATCCAAGGGTCAGTTCTGAGTTTAACTGGTAAGAGAGCATAGTTTTATTCCCCTTGGAGGGAGGGGTTTAACCTGATTCTTCTGTGACTGGTGAAAAGCTGGTAAAAGCTAGAGTCTTGAAAGTCTGGTTTCAGTGTGGTTAAGCGCTGAATGGGCAGTTGGAGTGCTGGTGATGGAGTCATTATTCTCCTGTAGATCATTAGCATAACTTCTCCCTTCAGGATATATAATATATATATATAATGTCCTTCTATACTGGTTACAGTTTTGTTTCAATACACTGTTGTAAATGGAGGAAAGATTGTGTCCACCTCCTTTGTTCAGAGAAGGCCTTTACAATTTTAAAACCTTTTAATTACATGGTTTGTTAACTTACACTAACTTAAAGAGAAGGTAATGGACTCCAGGTTACACCTCAACTTAATACTAGAGAGCTATACGGCTCTTTCTAGACACGCCCAAATGTTTGGACCTCTTCAAATTTGCTTAAATTTGTTTGACATTTTGTTTGTTTACTTTTACTCGTTTTAATGCATACTAAAAGGATTATATACACAACCAAATCAATCTACTAGGACTACGAGGAAGGAGTGTCTGTGTAGTTTGTCTGGTTCCAGAGAACATAAGAAGGATTTACAGAAGCTGTGGAAAGGAAAGGAGGAACAGAAAGTAGAAGTGTAATTTGGAGACTCAAATATACTGTGATCAAGTACAATTATTGTTACTTGACTTGAAAACACGTCAAACACCACACACCAAGTACAAATGTATAAATAAGAAGCAATAATGGTAGAATGTTAGACTTATGTTAGACTAGATTCCTCACTTGGGCAGAATTAAACAGCAGACACAAACTTTGGCAGAGTCTGTCTTCAAAGTTTGTAACGCTTTGCCCTTTCAGCTCTGCAAGCCTCCAGTTCAAAAATGTATTAACCCGTCAGAAACATTTAAAACAAACTAGGCAGGCATTAACCTCAGAGAAAAGGCTAAGTGCGTGGTTTACCTCAGCACACGTTGCCATAGAAACAAAAGCCACATGCAGAGCTATTTCCTCTGTGTAACTGTTTATTATCACACACAGCACTACTGTATTTGATGTGCTACATTGAACCCAGTAAGACCCTTTGGAAAACTGTAATACACTCATTAAAACGTCTTCTTTAATGTTGTGTCAAACGTCTACTGTGGGCTCAGAGGTCTGTGATCTCCAGAAAAGGCTCAGGGAGGGCTCAGCTGCAGGATTCACCCCATGCAACTGTCAAAAGCCACTGTTCCTGTACATTTGATCAATTTCCCCCAAAATCCACTCATTAATGCTTTGTTGGCGTAAGTTCTCAGTTCTATCCAGAATCAGACATTTCAGAAGATCTGAAAACAGCTCACATGCCCTCAGGAGCATAAATATTAATCCTTGACTTGTTTATTTCTCGTTTTGAAATATTCATAGTTGTTTTTGCCACTTTTGGAAAAATGGAACAAACTTCTTGCTCAAGCTATCTCAGCTCGGTAGGACGCTCCCGGAACATCTTGTACCCTTCATTTCCAATTTTGTTTGATGCACATCTGTCACTGGGCCGTTACTGACTCCACTGTCCTCAACCCAACCACTCCCTCTGACAGACGTGGTAGTGTCAATTCACTAACTAAGATTTCCAAAAACATACATTTGAAGAAAAAATGTTGCATGACACTGGTATAATTCACAGAACTAGGCATGTGGATTTTCTTCTTAATTGATTCATTGTTCACAAAAACCTCATGTCATCTGACAGTTAGGTTTAAAAAAAAGTATGCACAGCAGAACATCATGGAGTTTGGCTGGAGTTTAATTAGTTTTTTCTTTGTTTGGTATTATTCATCAAATGGAGTCCCAGGAGTCTTTATCAAATAATTTATAATTATTATGTATTTGTTAAAAATAACAAAAGAGCTAACATCAAACCTGACTTGTTTGTTAAATGGACTACTTTACGACGTAATCAGAAATGCAATATTTGCAATGTTAACACCCAGTAGAAGACACATAGGGCATTCCTTATTCTTTTTCCTTACCTTCCAGGGAGCACATCCCTAATACTGGATTGTTTACATTTTAAGCTGTGCCACTGTCCAGCTCTGGACCACGCTCAGAGTGCTTTGTCCAGCCTATCCAGGTCAATCCAGCTGTGAGAAAAGTCCAAGTGAAATGTTTGCATGGATTTTTGAAAAGATTATCATTTGAACTAAGGCAATATTTGAATTTCTATTTCTGCATCTAACAACAGTGTAAGCCTGAACTCAAACCCATTCACACTGTCATAGACATCCTAATACATCGGCTTACATGTGACACATCCTCAGATCTGATCTCACACACAGGCATTTACTGCTTTCACAACCTGCATACAGGCCCACTTTGTGCCAAAGCTTTTTGCTGCAAAATCTGTTAATTCTCCTTAAAATCTACAACAATGTGCTCATGGAAATAAACATGACTATAACCAATGTCAATATACAGTCCCCATTCTCCCCTCCCTTATACTGATGCTGATACAAACATATAATTAATTAAAAAAAAAATTTAAATACTTTCCCTTTTATTTCTTCTAAACACTGCCCAGTTACTCCACTACATAACTCTGATGTGTTGCCATATCTGCACCTTCTGAAGTTGCACAACTCACCACACATCTTATATATGAAGCTGCAGCAGTGCAGTTTCAGACAGAATGTTTTTAGTCTGTGCAAAGTCTGAAAAAAGATTTAGTGTAGACTGTTCTTCCAGTGAGTGATTTTACAGTTTAGCATTGGTGTCTTAGTGATAGGTGCATGACAGTTCTACTGATTCTGTGACCCCCAACAGGATAAGTGATAGAAGATCAATGAATATCTGCACTACTCTGAAAGACGTCTGCTCTAAAATTGGCTAAAGGCATAGTGCAGTAAAGTTTTCTTTATTATTGGCAGAGAGAAAAAAACGTTACCTTGTCTGGTCTATGAACCAACTAATGCACACACAAAAAATTGATTTGGAACCTGAAAAGTTCCCAGCCTGAAACCAAACAAAATTTGGTTTTCAATTAAATAGCTGCTTTTTTATTTTATTTTTATACCATATAGCATTATGAATGTTTTAGTTATTTACTGACACAACTGTGTTTGGTAATTTTTACCTCACACCTTTATTTTACCTTAGAAACACAAGTTTTTTACGGATCATTGTCCTGTTTCAGGAACGTAGTGGCAGTCGTTTGTATTATTGCCAGAACCAAACCAGATCCAGAACTGGTAAATATTTCAGGAAAATAACATATTAAGTGAAATGATAATGTAGGTACAGAATGTACAGTATATGTATAACACTGTACCACCTTAAACAGAACATTGGCTTTAGGAAACACGTAGTACGTTCTCTTAAGTTTAGAGTTTGACTTCTCTATTGTGCTTGTAATTAACCCTATTGCTTCAACATTATATCATTAGCCTGTCTGTTTCACATCACTGTTGTTCCTACTTAAAGCCATTATTCTGTCTCTCAAAGATTCTCACACTCACGGGCTCTTGCAAAGCACTCGAATCAGAAAACTCCACTTTAATCACTTGACCCACATAGTATAATGTTGAGGTCCTTAAAGCAGCAAAGTGTCTTTATAATGAGACTCTGCTCACTGCCAACGCCACTGGAGCCGACTGTCGCACAAACTGCACACATTCAAATGAACATCGTCTTACTTATTTAAATAGAAAATGATTGTGTCCTCATTCTGTCTAAGTGACAGAGATGAAGAAATAATGACTTCTTTTCCCACAAAAAAAGCCTGGGCATTCACACAACAAACGGCACACACTCAAAGGATCTGGTAGCAGCAAAAAATAGGTCATTGGCAGCATTAGGGTCTTTTTTAAAACACTAGACGCTGCTTCATAAGCAGGTGGAACTAGCACCATCACTCTATCATATTTATAACTCAGAAAGAAGTTTGTCTGGACCAGGTTTCCTGCTTTGAACCCGGGAACCCATATGTATACTGTATTTCAAAAGGCCAAAGGAATTATGACCAGACTTTCTGGTCTGATTTAGATTAATTTGGTAATTTTCTGGGAATAGATTTGTTTTTGTGTATGTTTAAGTTAATTTATTAAGCAATTCGTGCTATTTTGGTAATTTGAAATATATTGTTCCTTTTTGCTGCTGTATTCTAAAAGCAGCATTTTCTTCATTAAATGCCAATGGACTGACACATTGTCTTGATTTTTTAACTGAGTCAAGTACTTCTTATATCGCCTTTATATCTTATAATTGCAGTACTAACATTACAACTTTATAAGCCAACCTGGACCGAGTTTATTTAACAGTCTTTTAGCATTTTCCCATCCCGGGGTTGCACATGAGTAGCTTGGCAATGATTTTATAGATGCCCTTCTTGACCAACCTCCATTTTTCCCGGGCTTGGGCACAGACTGGGTGGAGCTGCTCCAAAACCCCCAATCTTACGCTCCCAAACCAATTGCACTAACCTCTCCACCACATTGTGAGCCTTTAATAAAAGGAGAGAAAAAGTGTTGCTGATTCTTTTTCTGTTTATGTGTGTTACTGTGTCTCTGTCCAGCTCAAGAACATGCTCAGTGCCCTGTGTCCACACTTAATCAGAGTAAGCCCTTCACATACAGCAGTGGTCCGACAGTGAACCACATTATCCAGGTGTGTTAGTCTGAGGTTAGTCTGTGTTAGTCTGCCTCATTTTCTCCACCTTGAACGCTATTCTCTGATCACAGCAAATGTCTGTCTTGTACATGCTGCACACGTCCAGTAATCATTGTTTGAGGCTTGAGAGAAAAAGTTGTACGCGCCTCATGAAAGCATTTGGTTTTGTCATCTCAAAACATACTCCACAACTCTGGCTTTGTTCAAGATTTGTAGTTGCTGCTCCATTGAGGTATTTTAAATGTGCTGTAAGATTAATTTTTGACTTTCCAGTTGTTTTCTTCTAATATGAAATAAGGCGGTACTTCCAAGTATTTTTGGCAGAAAAACTAAACCATTTTTTTGCATTGTCACTTCAAAGAGTGCGGAGGTGTTTTAATCTGTAAAGACACAGGAGTTTAAGACCACACTAATCTCACAAGTCTGCTCGTATGTCTCCTTGTTTCGGGCCCGAGCGTGAGTCGCTGGAGGTGAAGTGCGGTGGCAACAACTAAATGAGCGGTTCCTAAATGAAGCAGAGCTGTAATTAGCACTAATAGCTCGTCAGCTGCATGGCCTCGAGGGAAAAGGCATTCAGGCTGAGAAGCAGGCGGCTTCAGTTGGACCACATTTCTAATGATTTGGAAAGGAGCCCGAAGAGAATGCAGTGTTTATTTAATCCAAATTCTTTTTACATAATCACAAGATGGGGATGACTGATTAGAGCTTGTTTGGAGACACATAGGATACATTCAGTAAACTGGTGTACAAGTCTTGACTTTTTCTGGAATGAAAACCTCAGTCTGGAGAGTACTGCCTGTATATGTCTTTATTCAAAAACATGTGCTAAAAGGAACAACTATGTACAATAATCACGTTTCCAGTGAGGCGGTGTAGTACAGCGCAGGTTAGTATGGGTCAGTTTCTGCTGTCAAAATGTGTTAAGCCACCCCATGTAACTTTTAGTCCAGAAATGTATATTCTCAAAATCATGCTGATGGTTCTTAGACATGATCTTGATAGACTCATGTCTGTCTCACTGACACAGTACCCTCAGCTGGACACAAACCTCCAACTTAACTTTCCTGCCCCGGGACGCGGTCGCATTGAACGACATGAGTGACACTCTTCACGGCTCACATAGACGGAGCAGAAAGTGGCCAATACACTGGACCCTAGCAAAGTCATGTTTCAAAATGAGAAAGAAAACAAACTTGAAAACAAATACATATATACACAGCAAAACCTTTAGAGTAAAATTGGACTCATATACAGTCTATAATCTCTTCCAGAGTTAAATTTCAACCCTTGAACATCAATGAGTAAGAGTGAGTCACAGAGACCAGACAGAGATGTACTTATTTTTACTTGAGCAAGTGTTGAAAGTAGGAAGCTGATTAGACAATAAAATTGGTTATATTTTAAGTTTTAAATGATTTTGTTCTTCACATTCACCAGATTAATGTTAAATAACCCTGTGAGTTTTTTGGCTGAATTTATTGACCTCATAAAGGAACATTTAGAGGGCAGACTTGTATGGTTTGTGTGCTGTAGCATTAATATACTCCTCTGTTTCTTCCTCTGCCTTCAGCCTGTGTGCTCCCCGGGACCTGCCACTCACCGTCCAGTCCTGTGTCCTCCCCAAAGACTGCCAGCTGACTGAGTGGACCGAGTGGAGCCCCTGTTCCAAGACCTGCAGCAACCCAGTGACTCCCAGGGGCACTCGCACTCGCAGCAGACAGGTGCTCCAGTTCCCCGTGGGGGAAGGAGCCGAGTGTCCGCTGGTGGAGGAGACAGAGCCATGTGATCCTCAGGGCGACGGCGTGCCCCCCTGCTCCTCGTAAGTCTCTTCTGTACCACCACATATACCTGTGGCAGGTTCAATTCATACTTTTGTGTCAGTCTCTGGCAACAGTAAGAGTATTCAATAGAATACACTGACTCACCCAGTTGGTCTATTGACGACACACAATACTTTATGTCGCACACATATATCTTTTCTTCCTCTGTAATGTTGTGTCCTATAATTCACAGGTAATATTCCCTTGCATTGGTAAAAGCTTCAGCCTATTTTAAATAACATTTACAAAATTATCATACAAACTACATTTGCAAGATGAGAGGTGCAATATCTAGGAAGATGATGTGAGTTGACGTATGTCACTAAGGGGGGTATCTTTTTTGTGTGGTCAAATCTCATCTGGTCTAAAGCATTTTATATACACCACTAAGTTTAGCTCTAGTTTGCTCAAAAGTGGTGAGAACCAAAATGTTGTAACAAATCCAATGAAGGGATACTTTGTGGTCATGGGTTGTATCAGGTTCAAAGGGCCAGCTGTCAACAGCCTCTCTATGTGCAGTCTGTATGTCCAACCCAATTAACTGTCAATCATCCTGTGTGTGCCGTTCCTCTCACTTATTCAAAAGGTCTCTTTTTGCTGTCACAAATATACCAATAATATTGGTCATTCATTTTCTATTGGTTATTCCCATTAGGTATAGTGACAACAGGCAGACTACACATTAAGTCACTAGGGACAATTTAGATTCACCTATGCATGCGTGTCTTTGGATGGTGAGTACCCAAAGAAAGGGCGTGCTAGCACAGCAAGGACAGGCCAAATTTACACAGGCAGCAGCACTAACCACTCTGCCACAGTGTAAGGTGTTGTTGGAAATAGCACAAAACATTGGATGTCTTGTCATTGTAAGGTCCCTGAGGAAATGTAATTCAGGGTTTTGCAGTTTTGTGTTGGGTGTCTGTGAAGGTTCTCAGTCATCCAGGTCATCTTGAAGAAAAGGTTTAGAGCAAAAGCATCTGGACTCAGTTCTCAAGGTGAAGATGTTTCGTCTCTAATTCCAAGAGACCTTATCAATTCTGCGATCAACTGCTAAGAAAGCTCAGCTTATATCTCTAGAGGGAGGATGATGTTGGGTTGACAATTAGAGGAGAAATGTATTGCCTAATACTTACTTGTGTTCATAACCAGTCTACATTAAATTTTCTTTAACTGCAGTGGTTAGCAGTTGAAGGTGAATGAGTGAATGAGTCTTACTCAATAATATTTATGGATGACAAGATGAAGGTAAAAATGGTTGTCTGTCCACATGTTAGCCTTGTGATTTAACAACCAAATCTCCAGAGTGTACATTTCCTAAAGACCAATGGCTTTGTTGTCTTTTGATAATGCTGTGTTGCACCTTCTCACCCCGTTCTGTGCTACGTCTGTGCAGTTACACCTGGAGAACCAGTGAGTGGGGCGACTGCAGAGTGGACCTGTTGCTAAGCCAACAGGACCGTCGGCGTGGCAACCTGACGGGGCTGTGTGGGGGAGGCCTGCAGACCAGAGAAGTTTACTGTGTTCAGGCTAACGCTGAGCTGCTAACGTACATCAACGACCTGCGACAGAAAGACAAAGGTAAACATTCAGTAAAAATAATAATAATACTTACATGAACTCTTTGTAACACTACATTACTTGGAATTTAACTATCTACAGTATGAAGAATTAAGGTGGTACTGGTGAATTGATACTGAAGGTACCTGGAGGTCCCAGCACAGAATGGACACATACAGTATAAGCCCTATGTAATCATTACGTGTAAAGTTGGATAACTGATTTTTTTGTTTTTCCATTGGTAAATTATTGTTTTAACACAGTGCCTTTTTTATCTACATTTTTTAGTTTCCTCCAACAGTCTTTGACTTTCAGCTGCGGTCCTGTTGTCTTGTAGTCGAACAATTTGCGTGTACTCATATGGTCTAAGTATAAAAGTTTCTTACAGGGGGAAGCCCCGACCACTGGTCTCTATAGCTTCACTTCCACTGTGGATAAGGTATGGGTTGGGTCAGTACAGGACGGTTTGGTATGGATAACTCCTACATGTTTCCAATCTGCTGGGTCCTGAGGAGCGATGTCTGCTACTAAAAACAAAACGGCATCAAGTGTCTCAAATGTCATGTCTCTATCTGAGGTATAAAACATACATACATAGTTGTATGTATGTACATAGGGGTAAACATGGTCAGCGCGGACACGCTAGTAAAAGAAGCAAAAATAATGAAAGGGATGGCTGTGTGCTGTGCCTTATGAGATGTCCCACACTTTGAAAAACTACTAACTATGCTATATGGATGGATAAAAACAGATAAAGCTACTGCAACCAAACACCTACAGTACATGTATATACTGTTTTACTTTTTTCATATCTACTTTACTTCCATACATTTTCATTTTACTAGTTATAGTAAATTAGAAGATGTAGTTATACTGTAGTTTACTAACGTTGCATTTCAAGTTAATGTTATTAATCATATATTTATATATTATAATATATTTATCATTCTGTATGTAACTGTAAATAAAATAACTGCCAATATATAACTCCATGGTATGCAAATTATGGATCTGTATGACACCCACTCTATATAGAACTGGAAACCGCTTTTGCTAATAAAAGCTAGCTTTGTCATCATGAAAACGTTTACCATTTATCATGTTTCCGGTGTGAATATGGTGTGCATCACAAGAAAATTTGTCATTTATTTTAAAATATTTCTATTCATAGTTTTTTTCCTTTCACTTCTCGTTTTTGCTCAAGTAAGGATTGTTTATTGTCCAATCAGCTGGCTTCAGTGTTTACCTACACTCCTCCCAAATTATACCACAAACCCACTTTCGGAGCCCTTGACAAAGACTCCACAAAGTGGTTTATATGCTTTTTGTGGGCCCTTTGGACCTTATTTGGTGATGAAAATGCAGCAGAACCTGATCTGCACCAACCTACACAGTCCCAGTGGGAATACACCTTATTGGTATCTAGACAACCCTGGTTCCTTAAGGCTTTTGTGCATGTTACTTGGATAAGGATAGTCCAGTTAAAGGGTCTGGCCAAGGTATAGCATAGACCACTAGACTTTGCAGTGTAATGTACTGGCTTTGAGTACAAAAGGTTTGTACTACACTGACTCCAAACAGTGCATTGTGTTTACCATGCCATTTAATGTTTTTGTTCCTCTGTATGCATTTTTTTATCTTCTCTGTCACCACCCCCTGGGATTGGTTGTCCTTCATTTTGTAATTGCATACAAGAGCTTTGTTCTTCCTCACAGGACATTGCCAAAGATTCTTACATACGTCAAACTGTATAGCTGTCAGACAACATGGCACCGAACAAATCAACGCAATTCTCAAGTGACTCTGCTAAATTTGATCAAAGGTGCCGTCACACAGTACAGAAAGCTGCAGTCCCATGGTGATTTTAGAGCAGATAAATGTGCCTCAAACATGTTTATTCAAATTATATTGGAATATATGTTTTCCTTCTAAATATTTCATTGTGAAAAACTGCCATTTTGCACTAAATCATTTCTATCATGTCTTTTTTCTAATCATGTCTTTTAACACCTCCAACCTTTCTTACACCAGAGCTGTGGCACTTGAGGCAAGGTGGGTTAAGTGTCTTGCCCAAGGACACAACAACATTATGAACTGGGGAGAGTGGGAACTAAACCACCAACCTTCTTGTTATAGGACAACCACTCTACCACTGGTATGGTGGGGACTGGTTTACTGGTTTACATTAATTTGCAAAGAGACTTACACATTTTCACTCGCTACAAATCCCTCTTTGCAGCCCAATATTCTGGCTGTAGTCTGTCCATACTCATGTTTTCCTATTTTTGTGTCCAAGGCCTGGTCTAATCCATTATTTTTTCATTTTAAAGAAAGATATTGGTGTGTTGATACAGAATTCTAATCTTCCACAGATTAGCCCATTTCTGCCCACTTTCCCACAATCAAATGACTCAGTGGGCCCCTACTGACCCTGCCCCATGCACGCTCCGCTACAACATAGTGGGTAGCCCGGTAACCTTCTCCAAATCCTCCCTCAGTAATTGGTCATGTTACCAATCCAGACACTCCAGTTCTTTTTATGCTTGTAGGGACTAAGAGACCAACAGTGCGATTATGTGAAAGATCAGATGCAATGTGTATGCTAACCTCTTTAGGCAGATGTCAGTTTACAGAAGCTTTCTTTGATGAGAAAGCACAGGTCCTAAAACCATACGTGCAAAACTCTTGCATTAACACAATATCATTTGGTGTTATTTGGAGCTGTATAGAGTTAAATGTTGTTTGTCTCTAAGTGTCAGCCCTGTGACTGACTGGCTCTTGTCCAGGGTGAACCTCACCTAAGGCCCAAAGTTTCTGGAGTAGGCTCCAGTCGCCTGTGACCCCTAACTGGCCATCTGGCAGAAAATTAAGGTATATAAAAATTATAATATATAGTCACATACACATATAGCTTAAAAATAACCAACATAATATTTTGAGACATTGACAGAAAGAGTTGGTTTGGCAGTGGCAATGGGTCACATGCCACTGCGAAAAAATTGCTGTTGTGCGGTTTTGTAGTAATTATCCATGTACCATATAAGAAGATATGAACATACAGTAGTTTGGTACGACTATACCATGGTCCATTGTCAAGTGCTGAACATACATTTGTGCTCATAAGTTCATATATACTCTAGCAGAATATGTGATATTTTTTAGGAATATGAATGATAATAATGGTAGGGTGAAGCCATTTACTGTCAAACAATTGTGTTCTCTTTTTAAATCATAATAACAACAGAACCTACGCCAAATGACCCTGATCAAAAGTTTACATACCCCAATTGTGGGCATGTCGCATGTCACAAACAAACAGCATAATACACAACACATCCCCAAGCCTATTACGGCAAAGCAGCACACCAAATTGATCAGCTGAGACTCAGCTACAAGCACTTCTAAGCCATTTACATTTACTTTAAACACAGACCAAACAGCAGCAAACAAAAACAGGTGGTGCCAAACTGTGCCAAACTCTGCTATTGTGTGCCAAATGGAGACTCTGCCTGACCATTTCATACTAAAATCTAAATAGTTTTGGTACATTAGAATACATACATTAGAAGAATTATATTTAAAGTGCAAGTAATGTTGACATGTGTGGCTGTAATTTCAAATAGTGTTCGAGCTGCAACTGCCTTCATCTAAAGGCATATTTTTGTGGGATTATTTTGCTGTTTTCAATCTTCATTTATTCTGAAACTGTACATTCACATGTCACACTGCACATTCAAAATTTCCCTTCTGGGAAATCTCACCAGTGCCCCTTTTATTTTGACACCAGAATTATTGAAATACACCTTGTAGTTACAGAGATACAATAAATTTACTGTGGACATGTCATTTTAAAGCAGCAACACCAAAAAACAGTGTAGGTTTCAAAGGGTTTTTTAAGATCGTAAAGCTGCCCATTCTTTTTGGCAAAAAGCCTCCAGTTCCTGTAAATTCTTGGGCTGTCTTGCATGAACTGAACATTTGAAATCTCCCCAGAGAGGCTCAATGATATTGAGGTCAGGAGACTGAGATGGCCAGTCCTGAACCTTCACTTTATGCTCCTGTAGCCAATGACAAGTCGACTTGGCCTTGTGCTTTGGATTGTTGTCACGTTGAATAGTCCAAGTACGTCTCATGCGCAACTTCTGGGCTGATGAGTCCCAAAACTTTAGCAATCGACCTCCATGTTTCACAGTAGGAATGGTGTACCTTTCATCATAGGCCTTGTTGACTCCTCTCCAAATGTAATGTTTATGGTTGTGGCAAAAAAGTTACATTTTGGTCTTATCAGGCCAAATGACTTTGTTCCAGGAGTATTGAGGCTGGTCTCTGTGCTGTTTGGCGTATTGTATGCAGAATGCTTTGTGACATTTGCATAGCAATGGCTCTCTTTTGACGTCTCGACCATGCAACTCATTTTTCTTTTAGTGCCTCATTATTGTGCATCTTGAAACAGAGAGTCCTGTATTTTAGCTAAAATGATTTGTGGGATCTTCTTTGCATTTAACAATTTTCCGGGCAGTTGTGGGTGAAATTTGTGTTGGTCTACCTGATCGTGTTTTGGTTTCACAAGAATCCCTTAAATTCCACTTTTTTATTAGAGTTTGAACACTGCTGATTGGCATTCTCAATTTCTTGGATACCTTTTTATATATATTTTTCCTGTACACAGTTCAAATTTCCTTTTCCCGCAGATCCTTAGACAATTATTTAGCTTTTTCCATGACTCAGAATACAGAAATGTCAGTGCAGAACTGGATGATGCAAGGGTCTGTCAGGAGCCCAGAAATTCACTGACCTTTTATACACACACTGATTACACACAAACAGATCACAGGTGAGGATGGTTACCTTTAGTAGCCATTCAAACCTGTTTGTGTCACTTGTGTGCATGTTATCAGGCCCAAATCACTCTTGATCAGTGTTATTTGGTTAGTTTCTGTTGTCATTATGATTTAAAAAGAGTAAATGCAATTGTTTGACAATGAATGGCTTCACCTAACCACTAACTATGTTTTTGTGTTATTATTCATATTCTCTAAGACATGGCCAATAAAATCACAAATTCTCCCAGGGTATGTAAACTTATGAGCACATTTGTTGTTAACAAGCATAGTGTAATTAACATAACTGCCAAAGCAAGTATATTTATATTCGCCATATTTCCATTGCAAAGAAGAAGCTTATATTTTGAGGTTTCAGAATAGACTTATGTGACATCATACAAACATTGCATAAGATTAGTTTCTATTCAAAAAAATATATATTTGGCACAAAATCTGATATAAAATGGTTCATTGTCATGAACTAATTGATCCCATTAACATTTTATTGTCTACTCCCATTCAAAATATGTAGAATTAGGATTTTACATGGGCATGTTTGTCCGGCTCTTGTCTTTGATTTTAAATGATTTGTGGTCATAAGACTATTTATGTTCAAATCCTATATACCATGTTGTCATTTATTACAATTATAAGTAGTCTTGTATCAGTGGTGCTGAGGTCACTGTGAATACATGTGTTTCATCTCAGAGTGATTCCAAGTTGATATGTTGTTGGTACACGACCTATGCTTTCTCTGTTGGGGCTAATCTTCCACACTCCACTGAGACGTGGAGGCTGGGTTTTACATATACATCAATATCACTGAACACAGCACCAGAGATATCCCCAGGCCTAGATCTACAAGCATGTGTAGAGATCTGATGTTCCATTATAAGAATATCAGATCTGAGCTAGGATCAGTATCTCAGTGCACTATCTTTAAAAGCTTTTTTAACCGTTCACACTGTAGGTGTATGAACACCTTTACTCTCTTGGCTTTAGTGGCAGTGTGTAATACAGATGGAGTACTCAAGTCCTGTGACTCAATTCAACAGTAAGCCTCAAAGACTCGGTAAGGACTTGTGACTTGACTAGGACTTGTGAACCAATGATTCTGAATTGGTCGCGCTTGATGGAAACACTGCCTCATTGTTGTGATGCTTGCGGCGGTGCGAGGGGCAAGCGCTTAGAGCTCATTTGACTGAAATTTTGGGTGACTCAAACTTGGACATCCACTTAAGATTCAACTCAGACTCCAATTTTTTGGTACCAAATATTGGATGTATTTTGTTTAGATTAAGATTAAGCTTTTCTTGAATAAAAATAATTGCTATCAGATGCCAATTTTGTAACATAAGAAAACATTAGTTTCAGAGTAAAGATTCAATTAAATTACATTTTAAAGGTATATTATGCAGGAAGTAGGCAGATACATTTCGTACCGACCTATCACATTTGAATATCACTGGAGTGTTGCCTTGCGTCACACTTGCTGTATCAGCAAGGAGTCTGGCTTGCCAGGCTACAGAAAACCAGTTGTTCTATGTGAAGTCAGACAGTGAGCACTCCCATAAAGCAAAAATGGCATGATTATGCCACTGGACTCTGGAGTGACCAATTACATTTCTCCGTCTGGCAATCTAGTGGACTAGCCTGGATTTGGCGGTTACCAGGAGAATGGTACTTGTCTGACTGCATTGTGGCAAGTGTAAAGTTTGGTGGAGTTGTTTTTCGAGAGTTGGGCTCAGCCCCTTAGTTTCAGTGAAAGGAACTGTTTCAGCATTCTAAAGACAGTTTGGACAATTTCATGTTCCCAACTTTGTGGGAACAGTTTGGTGATGGCCCCTTCCTGTTCCAACATGACTGCGCACCAGTGCACAAAGCAAGGGCCACAAAGACATGGAGCGAGTTTGGTGTGGAAGAACTTGACTGGTCTGCACAGAGTTCTGACCTCAACCCGATAGAATATGGAGCTAAAAGAGTCTCAAAAAAGATAAATGCACACACATGATTCACAAATGCACATACACGATTCACAAATGCACACACATGATTCACAAATGCACACACAAGATTCACAAATGCACACACAAGATTCACAAATGCACACACAAGATTCACAAATGTATTTCTGATGCACACACAAATATATCGTGATTTACAAACTGCTTGCGGTCTGTGAACTTGACTGCATTTGTGTGTGAATTTTGAGACTCCTCTGACGCCGCTCGACACACAAATGCATTTTTTTAAACAGGGAATGATCAGCAACCAATCATATATCTCCCTTGTTTTAGCCAATCACAAGAACGCACCCCACGCGGGGGGTTGTTTACTTCTTTGCCAATCACACTAACATGTTCACACACATTGACGGTATAAGCCCTTCTACAGTCATTGTTCACACAGCGCGATATGCCTGTGTGGCAGGTAATGCACCTCCGTGAAGTTGGCCCCCCACCA
Source organism: Neodontobutis hainanensis (assembly GCA_024349245.1). Taxonomy (NCBI): domain Eukaryota; kingdom Metazoa; phylum Chordata; class Actinopteri; order Gobiiformes; family Odontobutidae; genus Neodontobutis; species Neodontobutis hainanensis. Next base: position 102,028 of record JALDNG010000660.1, read on the forward strand.
AAAGTGATTGACTCCAAAATTATCTAGATCGTTTGTGCTTCGTTTGTGCCGTTATAGTTTTTGAGATAGTAATAATTCTTTTAATGGTCACCCAGCCCCCGAAAATGCTTTAAAATGTTTTAAAATGCCCCAAAATAGTTTAATTAGTTTGTGCTTCGTTTGTGCTGGTTTGTGCTGTAGGTATTAATGTTTGTGCTGTAATATTTTTAAGGATATTATTAATAAATATTTTTTGTATTAACGCCACAATTTCCGGCCAGCTGATGCTAACATCCGGGCAGCTAGCAAGAGCGATTGCCAAACAAAAATCTTCTGCATAAGGCTTCACTGTTAGACAAGCAAATTAATCTTTTGTTTGACTATTTTGTGTATTATTCAAATGATATATATATATATATATATATATATATATATATATATAGGCATATACAGGCATATCGCGCTGTGTGAACATGTTAGTGTGATTGGCAAAGAAATAAACAACCCCCCGCGTGGGGTGCGTTCTTGTGATTGGCTAAAACAAGGGAGATATATGATTGGTTGCTGATCATTCCCTGTTTAAAAAAATGCATTTATGTGTCGAGCGGCGTCAGAGGAGTCTCAAAATTCACACACAAATGCAGTCAAGTTCACAGACCGCAAGCAGTTTGTAAATCACGATATATTTGTGTGTGCATCAGAAATACATTTGTGAATCTTGTGTGTGCATTTGTTAATCTTGTGTGTGCATTTGTTAATCTTGTGTGTGCATTTGTGAATCATGTGTGTGCATTTGTGAATCGTGTATGTGCATTTGTGAATCATGTGTGTGCATTTGTGAATCATGTGTGTGCATTTATCTTTTTTGAGACTCTTTTAGCTCCATAATAGAACACCTTTGGGATGAATTAAAGCAGAGACTGTGAGCACAGTCAGTGTCTGACCTCAGAAATACAAATTCTGGAAGAATGGTCAAACATTTCCATAAACACACTCCAAAACCTTGTAAAAAGCCTTCCTAGAAGAGTTGGACCAACATTATATTAAATCCTCTGGTTTAAAAATGGGATGACGCCCACGTTCATGTGCATGTGAAGGCAGACAAGTGAATACTGGCACTATACTGTCTTACACAATAGGTCGAGATGGATGTATTGAAATACATATACCCTCCATTAGACACATTCCTAACTCTAGAAGCCCAGGCATAGAAACTGTGAGGGGTACTGTCCTACTGTGTCATAACCACCGGGACTCAGTTTGCCAACACTCCTCCTGCTGACTTTTGCATCAGCCTCTCCCTCTGCTGCATCCTAACCCTGCTCTCAGCCTCCCACAGTGCCTTATAGCGTCCCTCAGTGCCTACGTAGCTAATAGCCCTATCTTCCATGTAATTGCAGCAGGTCAGACCCAAAGACAGCAGAAGCCTAGTGTGCCCCCTCTCCTGTCGGTCAGCTTCCAGATCACAGGTACGTGTTTTTTAGTCATGCTGATAACCCACTGCTCTTTTCTTATCCCTCACTTTCATCAGCCTCCCACCACCACTCGCCACCATTTCTTCCTCTTTTTACTTCCAGCACATAAAAAGAAAATGGAAATGACTTTTCCTAGTACTTCTGCATTAGGTAATGACTTTTATTTTTGTTGTGCTTTGATTAAAGCACGGCTATTATCGGCCAGTCATTCTTACCCTCTTGTCTGCTCATATCTTGTTTCTCTTCCAAAATCACACCTTGATTTTTGTTTCATGTGATCTTTTCTGGCCCCTTTTGTTAGGATTTACATATTCACAAATAAAACATTTATTCAATTAGTTAGTTATGAGGATGTTGTTAAAGAGAAAAAGGAGAAGAAGAGGAAAGTTACACAACATCCAATTCAGAATTATTGAATGTGAACTCATACTGTATGAAAAGTGCAATCTAAATAAAGTTTGACTGACACCTTCTTTTAATGCTTTCCTAAGGTGTTAAAAAATCTTCTGTTATCTGTTATTAAGTCCCCTTGAACGATGACAGAGATCCAGATGTTGGTGGTTTATTTCTTGCAAGAAACACGCCAAACAGTTTTCTGTATATAGAGTACACAGAAGTCTGCAGCGTGAGAAACAAAGGTTACAGTCAGGATCAGGGCAAAGGAGTAATCTCTGGACCGGTTACAAAAGTCAAGATGAGTGGAAGGCGTCTGCAACCGAAGTGCAGTTGGTAATGTTTCAAAAATAGTTGCCCAAAGCAATATGAGACTTTCTGACAGGGGCCAAAAAAAGCTCAATGCTCTGTCCCAGCAAAACCAGTTTCACACACACATTACAAACTCACAAACACGTCTTAATTACGTACAACCTGATTCTACTTAATTAGTTTTAAGATGTTAATACTCCATAAATATCACTGATATGCATAACTGTTTGCCTTGGCCTCTCCTAAACATAAAATTTGAAATTTTAATTATCCCTGTATTATTCCCGTGGGGAAAATCCTAGTCGGCAGCCACACCAGAGGGCAGGATATTTTTTGATGTTGGTGGGGGAAACGGATACCCACCCGAGCACAGGGAGAACATGCAAACTCCTCCCAGAAAGGGAGTCAAACCCTGGACCTTCTTGCTGAGAAACGAGCGTACCATCAAAAAGTTTGGTTAACTTACAAAAACTTTTCTTTTCACTCATAGTAAGTGGTTGGGTGAAGCCATTTACTGTCAAACAACTTTTCTCTTTTTAAATCATATTGACAACAGAAACTACCCAAATGACCAAAATAAAAAGTCAAAATCACCTCCATGTTCCACAGGAGGAATGGTTTCATCATAGGCCTTGTTGACTCCTCTCCAAATGTAATATTTATGGTTGTGACCAAAAAGTTACATTTTGTTTTAATCACTCTAAATGACTTTGTTCCAGAAGTTTTGAGGCTTGACTCTGTGCTGTTTGGTGTATTGTAGATGCTTTGTTACATTTGCATAGTAATGGTGTAGTGAATATGGTCTTAATAATTAATATGAATATTAATTATGAAAATTAATAATTAATATTTTGCTTATCAAAATATTAATTTCTAATTAAAAAGGGGCACCACTCTAGTTTTAGACAGATCTAGAGAAACTGTTTAGTCTAGTCTCATTAATCTAAAGGAAGTAAATTCTTCTTGTTTTCGAACATTTCTTGATATAAACAGGGAAACATTAATGTCTTTATGGGATTTTATTAAAGATTATACAATGGTGAATAATATGACGGAACATGGTAAAGCATTAAAACACAATAAGGGTTGAACACAATGGGAATACACAGGGATAAACAGTTGCATGGAGGATATGATGAAACCAGGAATGTTTTGTACAGTTTAATCTAGATTGGGGAAATTTAAAGGGACTTTTAACGGGAAAAGGAGATGGAGGCTTCGGGGCTAGAGTTTGGACTTTGTAATGCCGCCAAGGCAGTTGTGTCACGTGCGGACTTACTCTGTAGTCAGCGGGTGCTGGCCCGGTTCGGTGTGGTCGATATCAGTGGTCCGAGACGAGCGTCCTGAATGTTCTCCAGAAAGTTCGTCACTTACTGATGAAGCGCTCCACACGCCAGGGGTGCCGTCACGTGCAGATCTCTTCCAGGGGTGGGGGTCGCCGTGCACCCAGGTGAAGAGAACAAAAGCGTCCAGTTGCTGTCCAAACTAACACGGCCTCTCCTCGGTTGTACCGTGTAAAAGTTGAGGTTTGTGTAGGTTATGTCACGGTCCATGAAAGAGTTCTCAGCTGTTGCTTTGCTGGTTAAAACTTGCTTCTGCGCGCGCTCTTTTGGGGAAGAGCAGGCGCTTTAGCAGGCACGGTCTTTAGAACTAAGGAAAGTTAACTCGTTTCCACGAGGCCCAGGGTTGCGGCGGCGGCGAGGCAGTCCTACTGGACCGTCCGCCAGAAGGCCGCAGGCTCACCGAGAAGGGTGAAAGGTGCGAAGGGTGAAGCAGGCTGCAAAAAGGGAGAAGGGAGAAGGGATGATTCTCTGGCAGCGTGCCAGTTTTGTCACCTTTGGAAAAGGGGCGTGTCTTACGAAGAAGGGTGTTGCCTTGGCAAGTTTGACTAAAGTTTAAGTGTTTAAACTAAGTTTTAAAACATTCCTTGCTTCGCAATTTCTTTTGGTTTTTCATAAACACGCAAAACACTTGTACTGCAAAGTTATACAGAGGCATTTGTCAGGACATGATGGAAACAATTGTTACATTTCCTTAAAACAGAACACAACCTGCAAACAAAACTAGGATGAGGAGTTCTCGTCACGACTCCGCGTCCTGGAAAAGAACAGTATAACAACAGCACATTAATACAATAATTCTTTTATTAAAATAACAAAATATCCTTTGGGGAGAAGTCAATAGTTCTCTGTCCGGTCAAACACAAGGGGGTAGTGTCTGACCATCAGAAGTTCAGGGGTTTTGGTGTGATCAAACGCATTCCTACGTCCTTCTTGAGTGCTAAAGAAAGTTCTGGGTAAAGCTGAATCAACACCCTTTATCTTTAGGATTTACAGTCCTTGGACATGGTGCCAGGATGTGGTGCTGGTCCTGAGTCACCTTTGACCTGGGATGCGTCCCTGGCCAGGTTCTGGCCTGGTCATGTCAACAACGCAGAATAGTTAATCACGGTTTACTGAAGGTTCCTGAGTCCTTAGTAAAACAGTTTGGAGGTCTGTAAATGATAAAAGACAGATGTTATAATCCGTGTGGAGTTTTGTGCAAACTCTTGTTTGCTGGGGCCTCTCTGGAAGTGATAAGTGTGGAATTATGGAGACTGATCTGCTACAATGGCTTTCTCGACCATAAAGACCATTTTTCTTCAAGTGCCTCTTTATGGTGCATCTTGAAGCAGCCACAAACTACTTTTTTCCAGAGGGTTATTTGTGGATTTTTCTTTCCTGCCAGTTGTGGCTGAAATTTTTGTTGCTCTATGAAAGATGCAAGGGTCTGTCAGGAGCCCAGAAACTCCCTGACCTTTTATACACACACTGATTACAAGCAAACAGATCACAGGTGAGGAAGGTTACCTTTAGTAGCCATTCAGACTGGTTTGTGTCACTTGTGCTGCCAAAATCACTAGGGTATAAACTTTTGATCAGGGTCATTTGGGTAGTTTCTGTTGTCATTATTGATCATAAAGAGTAAACACAGTTTTTTGACAGTAAATGGCTTCACCCAATAACTAACTATGAGTGTTATCATTCATATTCTCTGAAAAATGGCCTACAAATCACAAATTCCACCAGGGTATGTAAACTTATGAGAACAACTGTATATTTTGATATTCTCCCATACAATGCTTTGGATAAAAAATTTGGGACAGGTGTGCATCTGATTCTAATAAGCAAGGCAAGGCAATTTTATTTATCTAGCACAATTCATACACTGGGTAACTCAAAGTGCTTTATATTGTGGACTTTCTTTTTCACCAGAAACCATCACAAACAACAGCCAAATAAGACTACATCTTTCTTTGAGTCAACAAGCCCAAGTAAAAGTTTTATGCAGTGTTAAAGCCTCTTAAAAATCCTGCAAATTAGTCATACTTAGACGGGAATAAGCCGAGAAATGTTTTACCTTTGTCACTCTGTACAATGAAAAACCGAAGTAACTGGAGAAAACACTGCTTTTATCAAAGACTACTCTTGACAAAATGAAGTCATGCAAGATTGAGACGAGTGTAGTTTTCCAATAAGAGCAGGATTATTAGTGTCTGTCTGCGTGACTCTCTGAGTATTTGTAAGAAGAATTAGACGTTTTGCATTTCAAAAGGCCCACTTCCTTCTCCTACAGAGGGAATTATGTTCACTCTGTGGCAGTAAGCTCCTGGACGTCTCCGGCAAAAAACAGAGCCTCGGGTTAACACACATAAAAAAGTTTTATCCTTTTTCTCTTACTTCACACTTGAAAAGAGGGCTGTGCACAAAGTCTTCAAACACTGTTAGGTCTAAAAAGTGGATGTGATTTTTGTTTTTACACCAGGAGATGTTGATTTTACAGTTTATTATTATTATTTAAAAAAAAAACGTCCTACCTTTTTGGAACCTTTTATTAAGGCGAGTCAAATCACAAATATTCTCGACTTGTGACTCAACTTGAACCTAACCCCAAATAATTTGTGGCCAAATTGGCCATGTGCATAAAAACGTTTAGAGCTGGTCAAATTAAGTTCACCTGTAAAGGTTGTAGTGCATTTTAGGTGCATTCAAAAAAAATGTTGAAAGTGTTTGAATATCACTTACGTTTTGTGAGCGGTGTAGATTGAGACTTGTTTTTTGATCTGACTTGGACTCCTCTATGCTGAGAAACCTATGAGTCGGACTTATACTTGGACTTGCTCAGTAACTCGGTGATAGAATCATGTCTTGTTTGCTCATTGTGCAATGGATGCAACAATAGTCAGATGTGAGTTTAGGGCAAGCTTGGCAGTGCTGAGAACAATGCATCTCCCGGTTTGGCCCCCTGAAGTGGGCTATTCCTAACCCATGTTTTCCCCCTTCTCCTTCACAGCAGCTCGTATCTCGTTGCTGATTTGTCACTGGGCTATATTTCTATTCTCTATCTGGAACTTAATCTCAACTTAACCTCACAAACCCTGTAATTAAGCATTTGAAATCAGGGCTTACAATAGAGTTCAATTATTTCAGTTGACTTAATTGTTTTTAGTACCTTGTTGTTGCAGTGTTCACAAACATTGGTTACGTCTTACATATTTTATTAGGAGCTGATTTTCTTTTTGCCCCATGTCTGTCATTTTTCCACACATTACATGCACAATGTTTTGGTTCACTTCCTGCCTTTGGTTCACGGTTTTGTCTGCTTTGCAATGGATTGCATTTAACCCCAACCAGGGCTGTTCCATAAAACTAGCTAACCCAGTAAGCTTCCCAGAGCTGGTGTAAACTCAGGCTTAGCCCAAACATTTAGAAAATCACAGAACCTTTACCATCCTTTATCATGACTTTACAAGTCATGTTGCCAGCACCACCAGGTCCTGTAGATTCATCCTCTACAACATTAGGAAAATTAGACCTTTCCTATCGGAGCACTCAAATCCTAGTCCAGGCTCTTGTCTTGTCCAAACTGGATTATTGCAATGCTCTACTGGCTGGACCTGTCTGCACAACCAAACCTCTGCAGCTGATTCAGAATGCAGCGGCAAGAGTGGTCTTTAAAGAACCGAAGAGAGCACACGTAACTCCTCTCCTCATTAGGTTACATTGGCTCCCGGTTGAGGCACGCTTTAACTTAATGCGCCTCAACCGGGAGCCTTGGCCTACAAGACCACCACTGGCTCCGCCCCCTCATATCTTCACTCACTAACACAGACCTATGTTCCTACCAGATCCCTGCGATCTGCAAATGAACAACGTCTGGTTGCACCATCCCAAAAGGAAAAAATCCCTCTCACATACTTTCTCTGGATCTGTTCCACATTGGTGGAATGATCTACCTGCTGCTACAAGATCAGCAGATTCTGTAGACATCTTTAAAAACGCATGAAAACACATCTCTTTTGTCAACACCTGACTGACAAACACTGAATTCTTAACTTCCTTCTATCAATTCCTTCTTAAAAAAATCTTTCCTATCCTTAGCTTTGTATGCTGTGCTAGGTTTTAACTGACTAGTTTTTTGTGCACTTATGCTTTTTGTTACCTCATGTTGTTGAAAATGCTTCCATTGTTTTCCTGACTTGTAAGTCGCTTTGGATAAAAGCGTCTGCTAATTGACTAAATGTAAATGTTAATGTAAAGGCACTCATTTTAGATCTCTTTTAGTCTCTTTTTTTTAATCAGATTAATTAATTTTACTAACCATTAGAACCAGCAAATAAATCCCCCAAAAATTACAAGATTGATTATTATCTACAAACACTGTTTTGGTAGGCTATTTCATTTAAATAACATAATCCTAAATATCACATGTATTTTACATGTTTATGGATTAGTTATTTTGTGAAGATATTGTTATTTTCTCGAGTGAAAACCAAAGTCACTTTTTTGGAGTGTGTCTTTATTTAACCGGAGTCATCATTAACAGATTAAATTATGTTGAGTTGTGTTATTCTTTTGCAGCTCGGAGTGCTTTCTCACTTTGGTCAAACACGTTTAATTCAGTGAGAGATAATTGTCTCTGTTCACTCAAAAGCTGTGTGAAATGCAAAATTTTACCGTTAGTTTCTCTGCTTCTCACTTGTCTTTGTTTTCTCTGTTTGTTAAAGCGATGTTCAGGAGGCTCAACTTCAATGTTCTGCCGACGCACGGCATAATGTCGCTAATCAAGTGAGACTGGAGTTAGTCTGGCTGTGTGAGCCCAGAGTGGTCTTTATGGAACAGGCAAAGCCTCGACTCCTATGTTTACACTAATACAGCTAGAATTCAGGCTGTAAGCCAGGCTTTTCTGTGTGACCTTTATGGAACACCCCTCTGTATCTATGTTTTGTTTATTTTTATTTATTTATTTTTGTCAACAGTGTTTTGAGGGCGATCGTTTAAGAAAAAAAGGTTTTGTATTTTGTTTTCTGCTCCTCTGTGTCTATTCTGTAGGAGAGACTGAGAGAGGCAAGTGAAGGAAACATGGATGTAAAATGGAGCTTTGAGATGTAACTTTAATCTGATCAGTTCCTCCCTCAGTTCCTCAGCCCACACTTCTTATAGATCCAGTAACAGCCTTCACATCCTTGTTTTATGTTCATGTATGAATTTATAAGCCAAACATCTTGAGGCGTCCCATATTCAATCACATTTCTTTATCGTGCTATACTTGAGGACCTGTGAAACACACAAATACTCGTTCCACAATGAAGCCAGGCATGTGACAAAATCTCTGTTTCTCACACAAGAAAACAAGTTTCCAGTGGGAGTTCTCATACCCACCCCTCACACACTAGTTGCATCATCAAACAACCAAAACACCTAATTAGAGCTGGTGCAATAAACCGAGTCCTGTCATGAGCAGTGTCCTCTAGGTGTGTGTGTGTGTGTGTGTGTGTGTGTGTGTGTGTGCGTGCGTATGCGTGCGTGTGTGTGTGTGTGTGCGTGCGTGTTAACACAGGGTGTCAAACTAATTTTAGTTCAGGGGTCACACACAGCCTAATGTGATCTGAATTGTGCCGGATTGCTAAAATAATTGTTTAATAACCTACAACTTCCCCCTTAGTTTTAGTGCAAATATATATTTTTTTATTCTTGGGGCGCAGTGGTCCAGTGTTAGTGTGGTTGGCCTATAACCGGAAGGTTGGCAATTTGATTCCTGCTCTGCCCGGTTCATACTGTCATGTCCTTGGTAAAGACATTTAACACTCCAGAGTGCCACAGCTCTGGTGTATGAATGTGTGTGACTGTAGAGGTGAGTTTGGTGGTGGTTGGAGAAGGCTGTGAGCCCTGTGTGTATGGCAGGCCCCGTCTGTCTGCCCCAGGTGCGAATGTGAGTGAATGGAAGCATCATGTAAAGTGCTTTGGGTGCCGAAGAAGGGTACAAAAAAGCACACCATTTACTATTATTCCCATAAGGAAATTCACTGGTGGCAGCTGCACTAGCATGTTTTAATGTTAAAGGGAAGTAGGAGTGCCGAGAGGAGAACATGCAAACTTCACATGGCCCCTCTCCCATGGGGCCAGGACTCCCCTGCAAAAGAGATTTATAATCTCAGTGGGACTTTCTTGGATAAATAAAGGTTATAAAAAATCAAATAAAAAATAAAAATTCTGTGAAAGTTCTCAGTCATTCAGGTCATCTTGAAGAAAAGGTTAAAGCAAAATTTATTTATTTTTTGCTAATTAGAATTGTCTTACTTCTCCTTCACTTTACTATTTATTTCACTATAGAAACATAAATAAATGTGTTTCATGTGTTTCCAAATTGTAAATGAGGCTGAATGTTTGTATTATGCTCTCTTAAGGGAGCCTCACATGCAATTCAGAGTGGATAAAAGCAGAGTTTATTTATGTCTCTGGTTACCTTGGGCTCATTTTAATACAGCAACATAAATACATCACAGTAACATCAAAGTGCGACAGGTTTGTTACATGTGAGGGTTGTTAATAAGTCTGGTGTTGTTTCTCCCCAGCCTCTCCTCCTGTCGAAAACAAACTGTGTGAGGGTCCCATCCCAAACCGCTCCCAGCTATGCCAGATCCCCTGTCCCATTGAGTGCCATGTGTCTCCATGGGGAGCCTGGGGTCCCTGCACGTTTGAGAACTGTGACGACCAGGCTGGAAAGAAAGGTATGGAAAACAACAGAAAAATGAAAAGCAGCTGTTTTTAAAGCTCTTATTTTAAAAGTCTCTGATGCTAATCGCAGATCATGGTGGTCTGTGTTGCCTCTACAGCTCATTGTGGGGAGTGGAAATGGGGGTCTTACCATGTGTTCCTTGTTTATGTGTTTGTATCTAACAGCCACAATCAGCGCAGTTATGTGCCTAATTCAATCTATTGCCTTAGTCCGACTGTTTTGAGACATACTCACTAATTTTAGTCCAACAAAGACATATTTTGGGTCACACTGCCACTGGCTCCTGTTTGTCGTTATTGTGCAGTGTCATGTACAAAGTTTAAAAGAAGAAGTCAGTCTGCCATAGTTTATGATGTGTTCATGTGCTTTCAGTGCATTTGCTGAATAAAGGCAAATGCACCATCTGGAGACTCTGCTCAGCTCTGGGGACACAAACGTTTGGGTCTCTCTTGCACTGTCCACTCAGACTAAGTGAGAAATCCAGTTGTGGGCTATGAGGACAATACTCCAATTAAGCTCTCCATGTAATTCTATTGACTGACAGAGAATCAGCAGACAAACAAACTAGAGCTGTCCAATTGCTTGAATAGTTTTTTTCATGGAAAAAGGTCCTTCAGAGTCAATTTCTTGGTGTGTTGTGTAGAGCCAAGTCTATATGTGTCAAGTTGTCGAGGTGCATTTTAAAAGGCCCTGGCCTAGTTCTTTCTCAAAATAAATTGCACTTTAAATGTAAATTGTATTAATTTTAATGCCATGTGAGACATCATGAAAATATGACTTATGAAAGCCCATATCTTTCAGCCAGGATTTTACACATGTATTTATAACTGAAGAGAAAAAATATATTATTAAATGGATATTGGCAACAGTAGTAAGCCAAAATAATACTGCACTAAGGGAGTGGTTCCTAACCTTTTTTGTCTTGTGTAGACCCTGAGTTATTTTGTCCTACCATGAGTACAATGTGTTAATGTCAACACGTCAAGTACACGTGTAAATAACTCTTCACAGGGTGGTCATATATGTGTGGCCCATGTGGCCCATAATGTCTGCTGGGATACTATAAAACAACAGAATTTACTTTAATTAAATATGTTACAGTAACATAACTCTCATAAAACTGTCAAATCAAAGGTGAAGTCTGAGCCGACTGATTCAATGAGACTCTAATGACATAAAGAATAATGTAGTTATTGTACTACTGACCTGGATAAGGATTTTTATTATAGGACAGTCACTACATGACACAGACCAGGGCTGTTCAACTTCAGTGGAATTATTGGACAATAATAACTAGTAACAATAATGTGTCTGAGAACAAGTAATACTATTTTTGATTGTTGAATAACTTCATTACTACTTACGTCATTTTCTTTAGAACCATAAAAAATCTACAATTTATTTGAATGTTTAATATCACTGCCAACATTTGTTTTTTGTTGACACATTACTGATAAAATCTAACACTAAACAATAAAGTTATTTCTAAACTATTATTGTCCAAATTGTTTCATTACAGCTTAAGTCTAATTTTCATCCTGCAGTACTGTAGGAATTACAGATTTACCTGTAAAATACACATCTTAATAGGAGACATACATTACAGCCTTTAATTATAAACTGTGCACTGGCAGTGAGAGCGTGTTTGTGCAGAAACAGATGAAGACTGAAGGCTTGCTCTGGGACCTGCTTCAGAGGCAGATAACAGACTGTAAACATGATTTAACTCTAATAAAACTTTTATTTTCAACTTTTAAAAACAAAAGTGTCTAATACAAACATAAACAAGTGTCCTACTCAAATTTACTGAGCCACACTGTCAACAGAAAAACTCTGCTCCATTAGATGCAGACGTCAGTGATGTGTTCAGGCTCAAGGAGAAAGTTAGAAATCTGAGAAATTGGCAACACTAAACTGTCCATCCATTCATCTTCTACCGCTTATCCGGGGCCGGGTTGCGGGGGCAGCAGTCTAAGCAGAGACGCCCAGACTTCCTTCTCCCCAGACACTTCCTCCAGCTCTTCCGGGGGGATACCGAGGCGTTCCCAGGCCAGCCGAGAGACATAGTCCCTCCAGCGTGTCCTAGGTCTTCCCGGGTCTCCTCCCGGTGGCACATGCCCGGAACACCTCCCTAGGGAGGCGTCCAGGAGGCATCCGAAACAGATGCCCGAGCTACCTCAGCTGGCTCCTCTCGATGTGAAGGAGCAGCGGCTCTACTTTGAGCTCCTCCCGAGTGACCGAGCTCCTCACCCTATCTCTAAGGGAGCGCCCCACCACTCTGCGGAGAAAGCTCATTTCGGCCGCTTGTATCCGGGATCTTGTTCTTTTGGTCATGACCCAAAGCTCATGAGAGTAGGAACGTAGATTGACCAGTAAATTGAGAGCTTTGCCTTACAGCTCAGCTCCTTCTTCACCACGACAGACCGGTACATCAACCGCATCACTGCAGAAGTTGCGTCTGTGAACAAGACCCCAAGATACTTGAACTCCTCCACTTGAGGCAGGATCTCTCCACCAACCTGAAGGGGACAAGCTACCCTTTTCTGACTGAGAACCATGGTCTCAGACTTGGAGGTGCTGATCCTCATCCCAGCCCCTTCACACTTGGCTGCAAACCGTCCCAGTGCACACTGAAGGTCCTGGCCAATAGGACAACATCTGTAAAAAGCAGAGACGAGATCCTGTGGTCTTCTAACCTAACTCCCTCCCGCCCCTGGCTGCGCCAATATATCCTGTCCATAAAGATAATGAACAGGACCGGTGACAAAGGGCAGCCCTGACGGAGTCCAACATGCACTGGGAACAGGTCTGACTTACTTCCGGCAATGCGAACCAAGCTCCCCCTTCTTAAAAAGAGGGACCACCACCCCGGTCTGCCAGTCCAGAGGTACTGTCCCCAAACGCCACGCGATGTTGCAGAGGCATGTCAACCAAGACAGCCCCACAACATCCAGAGACTTGAGGTACTCAGGGCGTAACTCATCCACCCCCGGTGCCTTGCCACCGAGGAGCTTCCCAACTACCTCAGTGACTTCGGCCTGAGACCAGAGAATATTTGAGTCGGCTGGGTTTTGAACTCACGACCTTCTTGCTGTGAGGCAGGAGTGCTAACCACTCTAATCTAATCTTTATGCCATGATGAGCTCAGCAAATCCAAAATCACGGCATGTGAATATCCTTCCTCAAAGTGAATGATTTTCATTTTCTCCATGCTTGCAGTGTTGTAAGTAATGGCGTTAGAGTATAATGACGTTACTAACGGCGTTATTTTTTCAGTAACTTAGTAATCTAATTAATTACTTTTTCCATTGTTGTAACGCCGTTATTGTTACTGGGAATGTAAAGTGTTGCGTTACTACAATTGGCTTGAATAAAGCGGGAGGTGTCATGCTTTGGCTACACATCAGCTGCTGCTGGAGAGAGCAGGGAAATGCGATGATGATTGGCTGACGCCGTCTTACTGCATGCGCTGACTACCACTAAACACAAGGCAGCGTCAGCTAGGAGCCGGGAAACTCAATGGTAGTGTCATCGAACTGAAAGTACCGGCACTACTTTTCGTATTTTGAAATTAAAGACAAGAATGTTTCTGTAACATGCTATGCCAAAGGAAAAAAAACTTTATCCACGTCTGCCTCAAGTAACTCAAACCTAATGAAGCCCCTCACATCAACACATGCACACAACACATTTGGTGCTGCTGCTAGCACAACCCCAAAGGCAGCTAACGCGAGTTCCAGTGAAGAAGACAGAGCCTCTGTTAAAACAAGCAACGCTCTCTAAAACACCAACACAAGGAGGAGAAAAGGGGGTTGCCCCAACCGTAACACTTTTGCTAAATTCATTGACAGTGAATATGAAAAATTAATATTGAGCTCAAAACGTCATTTGAGGAATCAGAGTAGCTTACATTACAACCACTGGTTTAGTTTTTAGATGAAGAGTATTTTAGAATAGATTAATATATTGTTCATTTTCACTGAGAATGAACAACATGTTAATCTACAGAGCGTTGGATTGTGTTCTGTTTATTGTGCAATAATTTACAGATTCAGTGATTTGCACTTAATGGCCAGATCTTCCTTTGTTTTTTTTTACACAGGTTTACATTTGTGTGACTTAATTTTGCCCTTGAATTTTATTTTCAATATTTATTGTTTTTATGTTTTTATTTCAATGTATATCATATGGCAGATTGCAATCTACTGAGTTCAAATAAATACCAAATGTTCTAAAATACAATACTGTAAATACTGTTTTTATTCTTCAATCAGTTAAAATAAACATCTTTGATATTTAAGATGCTATAAAACGTAATATTGTTATAGAACATAAAAATAACTTCAGTTACTTTGCTGAGTAACTGAGTTACTTTTACAATGTAGTAACTGAGTTACTAACTCAGAGTTACTAACTCAGTTACTTTTTGGGAGAAGTAATTTGTAACTATAACTAATTACTTTTTTGAAGTAAGATGACCAACACTGCTTGCTAATAAAAAATGTCATTATATTTCTTAGATTGAGTACAAAGGCAGAAAACATGTATAAGAAATAAAGTTACATACCTACTTTCTGTATATCTTGAGTGACAGATGTTTTGTCCAGTCAGCAGTAAGAATTCCATCAGAAAACAATACCTACCTTTTCACGTTTGTCTTAATTGTTGTGTGTTGTTTCAGTTTTGTTAATTAATTCATTTTCTGATTTGTTATTTTGTTGCACTTCACAGCAACTGTAGACCTGAGGTGCATTATGGGTACATCAGCGCAAGGCAAGATTATTGAAGATTAATTGATACAGGACATTTGAGCTGAGTCTTGAACCAGACTCTGAAAGAGCAAAGAGGCATATCTTTGTGGCAGTTTGTGTGCAGCTTTTAGTAAAATGAAATGTGCCGTGTGAACTTTATAATGACATTAGTTAAAAATCCCCTCAGAGATCAGTGAACACACCACAACCCCAGCACTGAAAGGGATCCAATTTGTGTACCTCACTGTCTGCACCTGAAACATGACAAAGCTCTAATAACCAACAGGCTGTGAATAAATATAAGTGTGCATCCAATGTTGGAAAATCCATTTTAGTGGTCCTAATTGGTCAAAGCCACTTAAGTTTGGTTTAACTAATATCTAGTCTGGTATACCAGAGCGTTTTCCTTTTTTCAAAAGGAGGAGGGTCTGGTCCCTTTCTCACAGCAAATCTCTTCCTTGCCAATTTTGCAGATGGACCAATCACAGGCTGTTTGTCTGCAGCAGGGTGTGGTTTGCTGCTACCAAGAGGCAGTTTATTTCAGCCCTTGCCTCTTTTCGTGTTTTTTGTTCATTTTGTGCTTGTTCAACCTCCCCTAACTTTCTGAAACATCAATGGATTTAGTCAGACCTAATGAATAAAGTAATGCTTAATAATGCCCTGAACCCAATAGGTCATTATAATGGCTACCTTTTGAAATTGCTCTCCAGCGCCCCCTACAATTTTTGCATGGGACTTTGAGAATTAGTTTGATGTAGTTAGTTTGTTTACTCAAACCTTTTCTTCAAGATGTCCTGGATGACTTAGAACATTCACAGACAGTTTGTTGTAGAAATTAAATTTGGCACACACATCTAGCCTGGGACGCTGAGCAAAAAACTGTGGGAAATTGGAATCAAGTGTAAAAATGTTTTCTTTTAAATTTTTCATTGATATATTTGTTATACTAGTGTAATAATTTATGGACTAATTTCTTATTGTCAATATAATTACACCATAAGGACAGTTTTGAAAATAGAAGACATTTTATTGTTTATAGAAGAGACATGTGTCCAAAAGAAACATAATATTGTGAGTTATGTATAATTACTCCACTATTGTGTATTTATTGATTAAATAGAGCTCTACATCACATCTGTTTATCTTGCTGTTTTTTTAGGTTTCAAGCTCAGGAGAAGGCAGATCATAAATGAGCCAACAGGTGGTCCAGGGAACTGCCCACACCTGGTGGAGGCGGTGCCGTGTGATGATCCTGCATGTTCTGGATGGAAGCTACTGAGCCTAGAGCCGTGTGTTCCTAACAACGAGCAGCTGTGTGGGCCTGGCACTCAGACCACTCAGCTCCAGTGTGTCAACAGCAGCGGTGAGTTACACACAGACAGTTCTATGGTTCAGCATTTAAGTCTGCATTTGGTTGTCAACTGTCAACTAGTCAGTTAGAATCATACACTATTATCACTAATAGAGCAATAGACGCTTGGTGATTTGTTTTTTACAGGTCTGATATCAATATTTTTTTAATATTAGGGCTGTGAATTGATAAAAAAAAAATCTTAATTAATCACAGATCTGGCTGTATTTAATCGCAATTAATTGCACAACTTCTCAACTGTTAATAAACACAGACACAGAGAAGGTTATTCACTTTCTTTTTAATTTTCTAACTTTGTCAAACGTAAATTGTAAAAATTGTAGATAGAAAATCATAAATTAGAATTTTCAGACTTCAAAACAAAGCCCAGTCTATGAATGCAAAAGTTGCAATACATACGCACACACGCACAGACGCACACCCACACACAGACACGCATGCACACACAGACGCACACACGCACGCACACACAGACGCACACACACGCAAACGCACACACACACAAACGCACACACACACACAGATGCACACGCAACCACACACACAAATGCATATACACACACACACACAGACGCACACACAAAACGCACGCACACACACACAAAACGCACGCACACACACACACAGACGCACACGCACACACACACACACACAAATGCATATACACACACACACACACACAGACACACACAACGCACGCACACACACACAGACGCACACACACACAAATGCACACACACAGATGCACACACAAACGCACACACACACAGACGCACACACACGCAGACGCACACACACACACCCGCACACACACACACACACACATTGTTTGCCATTGCTAGGTCAATTGTGCAGCCGTGTTAGCCACAGGAAACGGAAATGAGGTGCAAAGGTGTGGAGAGGGCGTCCATTCAAGTTTTTTTTTTTTTTTACGCACTAACCTGAAAGGTTAACGCGCTAATTTTACCAGCCCTAGTTTTTATGAAACATACCCCACTGAGATTCCCCTCACATAACAATGATAAGGACCTGCATGTTTTGTGTTTCAAGGTTGCTGGTTATTTTTTATTTATTGACAAACTGACTTAATATCAGCACTTCCCATCTTGTGAATGAGATGGTATTGACTGATATTAGGGCTTTTTAATTGTAAGACTCACATAAAGTTGCTTTAGATTGTTGTTGATTTTAACAACAATAAAATTATTTTGAATAATCTCTGTTTGGAATATTTTGTGATTTGGAGTTTACAAAAGAGTTTCTGTGGTGTTTCATCTGGCTGGCTGTTGCTCTTTTACTGTTGTAGTCTAGCATGTCCCATGTTGATTAATATGACCTGAATTCAGTTTAACATGCATCCCATCACCACCCCACACAGATTCTGCAGACTGTACCCATTGTTTACCCAGCCCTTTTGTGTCTCTTTTTTCATTCTTTAAATAGAAAAAAAAACAAGTGCATCATTGAAATATTATACAGTATATACAGTAAGTGTGTGGAACTAAAATCTTCTAAAAAATTTCACTGTTGTCAAAGGGCACTTACAGGTGTTTGTTAGTTAACACTCTTCGTCTTTCTTCTCCTCTAAAATCATTTCAGGCAAATTACCATATTGTTGCCTTTTGTTCTTTTAACAATTTATTGTGCTCTACTTGAGTCAAAATAACAATGACAAACAGCTAAATGGTTGATACATTTGGAGCCAGATGTTCCCCTGTGGAACCCATCGGCTAGTGCAGACTATCAGATATTTAGTAACCTAAGTAAACAATGTTGAGTCTAGTTATACATTATTAAGTTAAATGCTTCTCAAATCTCCAGGTTCCAATATTCAGGTTCATTTACAACCTTTTTATGCAGTGCACGTGAGCAGATTCTCCCCACTCCACCAGAAATCATTCATCAAGTCTTAAGAATCCTCAGTAGACTGGTCTCCCGCCCTCTCCTGCACAACCTATCCTGTTAAACCCTGTACTTTCATGCTCACATGCTTCAGCAGATCCTCCCTCTCATTCTCTTTGCATGCGCAATTAAACCTCACTCTACTAAATCAAATCAGTCCCCTACTACCATTGGTCTGGGG
Organism: Neodontobutis hainanensis; assembly: GCA_024349245.1. NCBI lineage: Eukaryota > Metazoa > Chordata > Actinopteri > Gobiiformes > Odontobutidae > Neodontobutis > Neodontobutis hainanensis. The sequence continues at coordinate 120,451 of JALDNG010000660.1, forward strand.
ATCACTCCTGCCCTTTACTGCCTCAGATGTTTTACTGCAACCCTTTATTACTACATCTTTTTAATATACTCATTCAGCTGAGTTATAGTCTGTACTTTCTTCTATTGTCTTAGAATTGAGAACAAAACCCATTGAGATCAGTCACAGATTATCTGCTAAATCACATTGCCATTTTACCACAGTGCCCGAATGGTATAGTTAGAAATAATAAACTGATAAAGGTTTCAAGACCTGAGCATTTCACAACCCGTGGGACCAGTTCAGCAACCCTTGCCAAAGAGATATAAAAAGATATCAAAAGAATTGAGAACGCCAATCAGCAGTGTTCAAACTCTATATATAGAGTGGAAAAAGATGAATGCAAAAAGAGTCTTTCACTGTGGATGGGCCTTAAACCACAAAATATGTATCTACATTTGTCAATGTATGCTTTAAATAAAGTACAATTGTTAATCATTCAAACTGCAGTAAGAGCACACACCAAGGTCTTATATCTAAAACAAGCATATAGTACCTGGCAGAAAACGGTTTAGATTCATTGACCATTTTCTCAAAGAGCCTTCAGTTGTCCCACAGACTGTAAACACTCCCAAGTGCGGCACAAAAAAAGAATCCCTGCCTTCTTCACACTTAGAAGAGGATGGATTAAAACCCTTGCTGGGTTCCTAAAATATGTACCTAACATTTGACTATGATTAGAGTACACCTCGAAACCAAGTCAGATTGTTAAAAAAGTCACACTGCAGCAAATTACATTATTTAGTGTGAAGCCAAAGATAGTTTAAAAAAAAAGACACCCCCGGTCACTATTTCTGGTTCCTTCAACCACTTACCTATTTTGTGACAACAAAATAGAGTACAACTCCAAACAAAGTCAATTTGTGTAACATTCACACCTCAGAGACATCGATGTCTTATTTATCAAACAAGTCATTGACCATTTGTTCAAAAAGCCTTCAGTTGTCCCACAGACTGTAATCAACCTCATGAGCAAAAAACAAAGAACCATTGGTTTAAACCACTATATATGTATCTAACAATTGACAGTGATTAGAGTACATCTAGAAGAGGTGTGAACTGCTGTGTGAATTGTTAGGAATTCACGCTGCAACAAATGCGGACATCAACGTCTTATCCTTCAAAATTGGTTGACGTTCTTGGTAATACGGTTGTATCTTGAACTCTCAATTCCTGACTGAGTTGAAAAATTTCCACTGCAGCAAGTGACTTTTGCTGGGCCTTAAACCACAAAGAGGTGCCCAAAGGTTTTGTCTAATTGTAGGAGAGATTATCTCCCAAACCTTTGAGTGCGGTGACATTATTTCGTATGAAGCAAAAGTAGATATCGGGAGAGACACACCTTCTTTCCTATAAGCCTGAATAAGATACTTAGCAGAGGATGGTTTCGATCCATCGCCCTCTGGGTTATGGGCCCAGCACGCCCGCTACGCCACTCTGCTACGAAAGCTGTCAGCTGGGACTCAAACCCACGTGGCTTAGACAGCATAGTTTTAAATGACCACAGCAACGGGTCACTATTTCTGGTGCCTTCAACCACCTACCTATTTTTTGACAACAAATAGAGTACAATTTGAAACAAAGTAATTTTGTGTGGCATTTACACTGCAGGGACATCAATGTCTTATCTATCAAACATGTCTGTAGATCTTGTCAGTGGACAGTTTTAAGTCATTGACCATTTGTTCAAAGGACCTTTAGGTATCCCACAGACTGTAAACAACCCCAGCTACGACACAAACCAACAATCAGTCCCTTAAGACTATGAATGACCACTGCTGCAACACAAACTAACAATAACTCCCTTAGGACTATAAATGAAACTAGGTGCGACACAAAGCCACAAGAACTGCCTTCTTCAAACTTATTACGGTCTTTAAAAGAGAATGGATTCCACCTCTTCCTTAGTTCCTAAAATATGTACCTAACATTTGACTCTGATTAGAGTACACCTCAAAACCAAGTCAGATTGTTAAAAAGTAACACTGCAGCAAATGGCATTATTTAGTGTGAAGCCAAAGTTGGTAAAAACACCGCTCCTTAGCTTGAAGCCCGCATTAGGTACTTAGCAGAGGATGGTTTCGATCCATCGACCTCTGGGTTATGGGCCCAGCACGCTTCCGCTGCGCCACTCTGCTACAAAGGCTCCTGTCTGGGACTTAAATCTACATATTGTTGTTTTGGAGGAATGGTTCCAGATGCCCAGCTTAACGGGTCTGTATTATTGGTGCCTTCAGCCACCTACCTATTTTTCTACATCAAATATAGTACCCTAAAAAAACTGAGTCAATTTGTGTGGTATTCACGATGCAGAGACATCAGCGTCTTATCTATTAAATATTGCTGCAGATCTTGGCAGTGGAAACTATCCATTCAAGTGACCCATTGCAGCCAATGTAAGCCATCCCAGATGGGACTCGAACCCACAATCCCTGGCTTAGGAGGCCAGTGCCTTATCCATTAGGCCACTGGGACTTCAAAACCAGATTTTGAACCATTTCTGGTGCCCTAAAAGAATGCCATGAACCATCTACCTAACATTTGACAAAAGATCGAGCAAACGCGTCAAAACAAAGGCAATTTGTGTAGCATTCAAAATGCAGGGACGTCAATTTCTTATATATCAAACATGGCTGATGTTTTTGCCAGTGGACAGTTTTAATTCATTGATCATTTCTTCAAAGAGCCTTCAGCTTTCCCACAGACTGTAATCAACCTCATGAGCAAAAACAAAGAACCATTGGTTTAAACCACTATATATGTATCTAACAATTGACAGTGATTAGAGTACATCTAGAAGAGGTGTGAACTGCTGTGTGAATTGTTAGGAATTCACGCTGCAACAAATGCGCGGACATCAACGTCTTATCCTTCAAAATTGGTTGACGTTCTTGGTAATACGGTTGTATCTTGAACTCTCAATTCCTGACTGAGTTGAAAAATTTCCACTGCAGCAAGTGACTTTTGCTGGGCCTTAAACCACAAAAGAGGTGCCCAAAGGTTTTGTCTAATTGTAGGAGAGATTATCTCCCAAACCTTTGAGTGCGGTGACATTATTTTGTATGAAGCAAAAGTAGATATTGGGAGAGACACATCTTCTTTCCTTGAAGCCTGAATAAGATACTTAGCAGAGGATGGTTTCGATCCATCGCCCTCTGGGTTATGGGCCCAGCACGCTTCCGCTGCGCCACTCTGCTACGAAAGCTGTCTGCTATGACTCAAACCCACGTGGCTTAGACAGCATAGTTTTAAATGACCACAGCAACGGGTCACTATTTCTGGTGCCTTCAACCACCTACCTATTTTTTGACAACAAATAGAGTACAATTTGAAACAAAGTAATTTTGTGTGGCATTCACACTGCAGGGACATCAATGTCTTATCTATCAAACATGTCTGTAGATCTTGTCAGTGGACAGTTTTAAGTCATTGACCATTTGTTCAAAGGACTTTTAGGTATCCCACAGACTGTAAACAACCCCAGCTGCGACACAAACCAACAATCAGTCCCTTAAGACTATGAATGACCACTGCTGCAACACAAACTAACAATCACTCCCTTAGGACTATAAATGAAACTAGGTGCGACACAAAGCCACAAGAACTGCCTTCTTCACACTTATTACGGTCTTTAAAAGAGAATGGATTCCACCTCTTCCTTAGTTCCTAAAATATGTACCTAACATTTGACTCTGATTAGAGCACACCTCAAAACCAAGTCAGATTGTTAAAAAGTAACTCTGCAGCAAAAGGCATTATTTAGTGTGAAGCCAAAGTTGGTAAAAACACCGCTCCTTACCTTGAAGCCCGCATTAGGTACTTAGCAGAGGATGGTTTCGATCCATCGACCTCTGGGTTATGGGCCCAGCACGCTTCGCTGCGCCACTCTGCTACGAAAGCTGTCTGCTATGACTCAAACCCACGTGGCTTAGACAGCATAGTTTTAAATGACCACAGCAACGGGTCACTATTTCTGGTGCCTTCAACCACCTACCTATTTTTTGACAACAAATAGAGTACAATTTGAAACAAAGTAATTTTGTGTGGCATTCACACTGCAGGGACATCAATGTCTTATCTATCAAACATGTCTGTAGATCTTGTCAGTGGACAGTTTTAAGTCATTGACCATTTGTTCAAAGGACTTTTAGGTATCCCACAGACTGTAAACAACCCCAGCTGCGACACAAACCAACAATCAGTCCCTTAAGACTATGAATGACCACTGCTGCAACACAAACTAACAATCACTCCCTTAGGACTATAAATGAAACTAGGTGCGACACAAAGCCACAAGAACTGCCTTCTTCACACTTATTACGGTCTTTAAAAGAGAATGGATTCCACCTCTTCCTTAGTTCCTAAAATATGTACCTAACATTTGACTCTGATTAGAGCACACCTCAAAACCAAGTCAGATTGTTAAAAAGTAACTCTGCAGCAAAAGGCATTATTTAGTGTGAAGCCAAAGTTGGTAAAAACACCGCTCCTTACCTTGAAGCCCGCATTAGGTACTTAGCAGAGGATGGTTTCGATCCATCGACCTCTGGGTTATGGGCCCAGCACGCTTCCGCTGCGCCACTCTGCTCCAAAGGCTCCTGTCTGGGACTTAAATCTACATATTGTTGTTTTGGAGGAATGGTTCCAGATGCCCAGCTTAACGGGTCTGTATTATTGGTGCCTTCAGCCACCTACCTATTTTTCTACATCAAATATAGTACCCTAAAAAAGTAAGTCAATTTGTGTGGTATTCACGATGCAGAGACATCAGCGTCTTATCTATTAAATATTGCTGCAGATCTTGGCAGTGGAAACTATCCATTCAGGTGACCCATTGCAGCCAATGTAAGCCATCCCAGATGGGACTCGAACCCACAATCCCTGGCTTAGGAGGCCAGTGCCTTATCCATTAGGCCACTGGGACTTCAAAACCAGATTTTGAACCATTTCTGGTGCCCTAAAAGAATGCCATGAACCATCTACCTAACATTTGACAAAAGATCGAGCAAACGTCAAAACAAAGGCAATTTGTGTAGCATTCAAAATGCAGGGACGTCAATTTCTTATATATCAAACATGGCTGATGTTTTTGCCAGTGGACAGTTTTAATTCATTGATCATTTCTTCAAAGAGCCTTCAGCTTTCCCACAGACTGTAATCAACCTCATGAGCAAAAAACAAAGTACCATTGGTTTAAACCACTATATATGTATCTAACAATTGACAGTGATTAGAGTACATCTAGAAGAGGTGTGAACTGCTGTGTGAATTGTTAGGAATTCACGCTGCAACAAATGCGGACATCAACGTCTTATCCTTCAAAATTGGTTGACGTTCTTGGTAATACGGTTGTATCTTGAACTCTCAATTCCTGACTGAGTTGAAAAATTTCCACTGCAGCAAGTGACTTTTGCTGGGCCTTAAACCACAAAAGAGGTGCCCAAAGGTTTTGTCTAATTGTAGGAGAGATTATCTCCCAAACCTTTGAGTGCGGTGACAATATTTCGTATGAAGCAAAAGTAGATATTGGGAGAGACACATCTTCTTTCCTTGAAGCCTGAATAAGATACTTAGCAGAGGATGGTTTCGATCCATCGCCCTCTGGGTTATGGGCCCAGCACGCTTCCGCTGCGCCACTCTGCTACGAAAGCTGTCAGCTGGGACTCAAACCCACGTGGCTTAGACAGCATAGTTTTAAATGACCACAGCAACGGGTCACTATTTCTGGTGCCTTCAACCACCTACCTATTTTTTGACAACAAATAGAGTACAATTTGAAACAAAGTAATTTTGTGTGGCATTCACACTGCAGGGACATCAATGTCTTATCTATCAAACATGTCTGTAGATCTTGTCAGTGGACAGTTTTAAGTCATTGACCATTTGTTCAAAGGACCTTTAGGTATCCCACAGACTGTAAACAACCCCAGCTGCGACACAAACCAACAATCAGTCCCTTAAGACTATGAATGACCACTGCTGCAACACAAACTAACAATCACTCCCTTAGGACTATAAATGAAACTAGGTGCGACACAAAGCCACAAGAACTGCCTTCTTCACACTTATTACGGTCTTTAAAAGAGAATGGATTCCACCTCTTCCTTAGTTCCTAAAATATGTACCTAACATTTATTTCTGATTAGAGTACACCTCAAAACCAAGTCAGATTGTTAAAAAGTAACACTGCAGCAAATGGCATTATTTAGTGTGAAGCCAAAGTTGGTAAAAACACCGCTCCTTAGCTTGAAGCCCGCATTAGGTACTTAGCAGAGGATGGTTTCGATCCATCGACCACTGGGTTATGGGCCCAGCACGCTTCGCTGCGCCACTCTGCTACAAAGGCTCCTATCTGGGACTTAAATCTACATATTGTTGTTTTGGAGGAATGGTTCCAGATGCCCAGCTTAACGGGTCTGTATTATTGGTGCCTTCAACCACCTACCTATTTTTCTACATCAAATATAGTACCCCTAAAAGAAGTGAGTCAATTTGTGTGGTATTCACGATGCAGAGACATCAGCGTCTTATCTATTAAATATTGCTGCAGATCTTGGCAGTGGAAACTATCCATTCAGGTGCCCCATTGCAGCCAATGTAAGCCATCCCAGATGGGACTCGAACCCACAATCCCTGGCTTAGGAGGCCAGTGCCTTATCCATTAGGCCACTGGGACTTCAAAACCAGTATTTGAACCATTTCTGGTGCCCTAAAAGAATGCCATGAACCATCTACCTAACATTTGACAAAAGATCGAGCAAACGCGTCAAAACAAAGGCAATTTGTGTAGCATTCAAAATGCAGGGACGTCAATTTCTTATATATCAAACATGGCTGATGTTTTTGCCAGTGGACAGTTTTAATTCATTGATCATTTCTTCAAAGAGCCTTCAGCTTTCCCACAGACTGTAATCAACCTCATGAGCAAAAAACAAAGAACCATTGCTTTAAACCACAATATATGTATCTAACAATTGACAGTGATTAGAGTACATCTAGAAGAGGTGTGAACTGCTGTGTGAATTGTTAGGAATTCACGCTGCAACAAATGCGCGGACATCAACGTCTTATCCTTCAAAATTGGTTGACGTTCTTGGTAATACGGTTGTATCTTGAACTCTCAATTCCTGACTGAGTTGAAAAATTTCCACTGCAGCAAGTGACTTTTGCTGGGCCTTAAACCACAAAAGAGGTGCCCAAAGGTTTTGTCTAATTGTAGGAGAGATTATCTCCCAAACCTTTGAGTGCGGTGACATTATTTTGTATGAAGCAAAAGTAGATATTGGGAGAGACACATCTTCTTTCCTTGAAGCCTGAATAAGATACTTAGCGGAGGATGGTTTTGATCCATCGCCCTCTGGATTATGGGCCCAGCACGCTTCCGCTGCGCCACTCTGCTACGAAAGCTGTCAGCTGGGACTCAAACCCACGTGGCTTGGACAGCATAGTTTTAAATGACCACAGCAACGGGTCACTATTTCTGGTGCCTTCAACCACCTACCTATTTTTTGACAACAAATAGAGTACAATTTGAAACAAAGTAATTTTGTGTGGCATTCACACTGCAGGGACATCAATGTCTTATCTATCAAACATGTCTGTAGATCTTGTCAGTGGACAGTTTTAAGTCATTGACCATTTGTTCAAAGGACCTTTAGGTATCCCACAGACTGTAAACAACCCCAGCTGCGACACAAACCAACAATCAGTCCCTTAAGACTATGAATGACCACTGCTGCAACACAAACTAACAATCACTCCCTTAGGACTATAAATGAAACTAGGTGGGACACAAAGCCACAAGAACTGCCTTCTTCACAATTATTACGGTCTTTAAAAGAGAATGGATTCCACCTCTTCCTTAGTTCCTAAAATATGTACCTAACATTTGACTCTGATTAGAGTACACCTCAAAACCAAGTCAGATTGTTAAAAAGTAACACTGCAGCAAATGGCATTATTTAGTGTGAAGCCAAAGTTGGTAAAAACACAGCTCCTTAGCTTGAAGCCCGCATTAGGTACTTAGCAGAGGATGGTTTCGATCCATCGACCTCTGGGTTATGGGCCCAGCACACTTCGCTGCGCCACTCTGCTACAAAGGCTCCTATCTGGGACTTACATCTACATATTGTTGTTTTGGAGGAATGGTTCCAGATGCCCAGCTTAACGGGTCTGTATTATTGGTGCCTTCAGCCACCTACCTATTTTTCTACATCAAATATAGTACCCCTAAAAAAAGGGAGTAAATTTGTGTGGTATTCACGATGCAGAGACATCAGCGTCGTATCTATTAAATATTGCTGCAGATCTTGGCAGTGGAAACTATCCATTTAGGTGCCCCATTGCAGCCAATGTAAGCCATCCCAGATGGGACTCGAACCCACAATCCCTGGCTTAGGAGGCCAGTGCCTTATCCATTAGGCCACTGGGACTTCAAAACCAGATTTTGAACCATTTCTGGTGCCCTAAAAGAATGCCATGAACCATCTACCTAACATTTGACAAAAGATCGAGCAAACGTCAAAACAAAGGCAATTTGTGTAGCATTCAAAATGCAGGGGCGTCAATTTCTTATATATCAAACATGGCTGATGTTTTTGCCAGTGGACAGTTTTAATTCATTGATCATTTCTTCAAAGAGCCTTCAGCTTTCCCACAGACTGTAATCAACCTCATGAGCAAAAACAAAGAACCATTGGTTTAAACCACTATATATGTATCTAACAATTGACAGTGATTAGAGTACATCTAGAAGAGGTGTGAACTGCTGTGTGAATTGTTAGGAATTCACGCTGCAACAAATGCGCGGACATCAACGTCTTATCCTTCAAAATTGGTTGGCGTTCTTGGTAATACGGTTGTATCTTGAACTCTCAATTCCTGACTGAGTTGAAAAATTTCCACTGCAGCAAGTGACTTTTGCTGGGCCTTAAACCACAAAGAGGTGCCCAAAGGTTTTGTCTAATTGTAGGAGAGATTATCTCCCAAACCTTTGAGTGGTGACATTATTTTGTATGAAGCAAAAGTAGATATTGGGAGAGACACATCTTCTTTCCTTGAAGCCTGAATAAGATACTTAGCGGAGGATGGTTTTGATCCATCGCCCTCTGGATTATGGGCCCAGCACGCTTCGCTGCGCCACTCTGCTACGAAAGCTGTCAGCTGGGACTCAAACCCACGTGGCTTGGACAGCATAGTTTTAAATGACCACAGCAACGGGTCACTATTTCTGGTGCCTTCAACTACCTACCTATTTTTGACAACAAATAGAGTACAATTTGAAACAAAGTAATTTTGTGTGGCATTCACACTGCAGGGACATCAATGTCTTATCTATCAAACATGTCTGTAGATCTTGTCAGTGGCCAGTTTTAAGTCATTGACCATTTGTTCAAAGGACCTTTAGGTATCCCACAGACTGTAAACAACCCCAGCTGCGACACAAACCAACAATCAGTCCCTTAAGACTATGAATGACCACTGCTGCAACACAAACTAACAATCACTCCCTTAGGACTATAAATGAAACTAGGTGCGACACAAAGCCACAAGAACTGCCTTCTTCACACTTATTACGGTCTTTAAAAGAGAATGGATTCCACCTCTTCCTTAGTTCCTAAAATATGTACCTAACATTTATTTCTGATTAGAGTACACCTCAAAACCAAGTCAGATTGTTAAAAAGTAACACTGCAGCAAATGGCATTATTTAGTGTGAAGCCAAAGTTGGTAAAAACACCGCTCCTTAGCTTGAAGCCCGCATTAGGTACTTAGCAGAGGATGGTTTCGATCCATCGCCCTCTGGGTTATGGGCCCAGCACGCTTCCGCTGCGCCACTCTGCTACGAAAGCTGTCAGCTGGGACTCAAACCCACGTGGCTTAGACAGCATAGTTTTAAATGACCACAGCAACGGGTCACTATTTCTGGTGCCTTCAACCACCTACCTATTTTTGACAACAAATAGAGTACAATTTGAAACAAAGTAATTTTGTGTGGCATTCACACTGCAGGGACATCAATGTCTTATCTATCAAACATGTCTGTAGATCTTGTCAGTGGACAGTTTTAAGTCATTGACCATTTGTTCAAAGGACCTTTAGGTATCCCACAGACTGTAAACAACCCCAGCTGCGACACAAACCAACAATCAGTCCCTTAAGACTATGAATGACCACTGCTGCAACACAAACTAACAATCACTCCCTTAGGACTATAAATGAAACTAGGTGCGACACAAAGCCACAAGAACTGCCTTCTTCACACTTATTACGGTCTTTAAAAGAGAATGGATTCCACCTCTTCCTTAGTTCCTAAAATATGTACCTAACATTTGACTCTGATTAGAGTACACCTCAAAACCAAGTCAGATTGTTAAAAAGTAACACTGCAGCAAATGGCATTATTTAGTGTGAAGCCAAAGTTGGTAAAAACACCGCTCCTTAGCTTGAAGCCCGCATTAGGTACTTAGCAGAGGATGGTTTCGATCCATTGACCTCTGGGTTATGGGCCCAGCACGCTTCCGCTGCGCCACTCTGCTACGAAAGCTGTCAGCTGGGACTCAAACCCACGTGGCTAAGACAGCATAGTTTTAAATGACCACAGCAACGGGTCACTATTTCTGGTGCCTTCAACCACCTACCTATTTTTGACAACAAATAGAGTACAATTTGAAACAAAGTAATTTTGTGTGGCATTCACACTGCAGGGACATCAATGTCTTATCTATCAAACATGTCTGTAGATCTTGTCAGTGGACAGTTTTAAGTCATTGACCATTTGTTCAAAGGACCTTTAGGTATCCCACAGACTGTAAACAACCCCAGCTGCGACACAAACCAACAATCAGTCCCTTAAGACTATGAATGACCACTGCTGCAACACAAACTAACAATCACTCCCTTAGGACTATAAATGAAACTAGGTGGGACACAAAGCCACAAGAACTGCCTTCTTCACAATTATTACGGTCTTTAAAAGAGAATGGATTCCACCTCTTCCTTAGTTCCTAAAATATGTACCTAACATTTGACTCTGATTAGAGTACACCTCAAAACCAAGTCAGATTGTTAAAAAGTAACACTGCAGCAAATGGCATTATTTAGTGTGAAGCCAAAGTTGGTAAAAACACAGCTCCTTAGCTTGAAGCCCGCATTAGGTACTTAGCAGAGGATGGTTTCGATCCATCGACCTCTGGGTTATGGGCCCAGCACACTTCCGCTGCGCCACTCTGCTACAAAGGCTCCTGTCTGGGACTTAAATCTACATATTGTTGTTTTGGAGGAATGGTTCCAGAGGCCCAGCTTAACGGGTCTGTATTATTGGTGCCTTCAGCCACCTACCTATTTTTCTACATCAAATATAGTACCCTAAAAAAGGGAGTAAATTTGTGTGGTATTCACGATGCAGAGACATCAGCGTCGTATCTATTAAATATTGCTGCAGATCTTGGCAGTGGAAACTATCCATTTAGGTGCCCCATTGCAGCCAATGTAAGCCATCCCAGATGGGACTCGAACCCACAATCCCTGGCTTAGGAGGCCAGTGCCTTATCCATTAGGCCACTGGGACTTCAAAACCAGATTTTGAACCATTTCTGGTGCCCTAAAAGAATGCCATGAACCATCTACCTAACATTTGACAAAAGATCGAGCAAACGTCAAAACAAAGGCAATTTGTGTAGCATTCAAAATGCAGGGACGTCAATTTCTTATATATCAAACATGGCTGATGTTTTTGCCAGTGGACAGTTTTAATTCATTGATCATTTCTTCAAAGAGCCTTCAGCTTTCCCACAGACTGTAATCAACCTCATGAGCAAAAACAAAGAACCATTGGTTTAAACCACTATATATGTATCTAACAATTGACAGTGATTAGAGTACATCTAGAAGAGGTGTGAACTGCTGTGTGAATTGTTAGGAATTCACGCTGCAACAAATGCGCGGACATCAACGTCTTATCCTTCAAAATTGGTTGACGTTCTTGGTAATACGGTTGTATCTTGAACTCTCAATTCCTGACTGAGTTGAAAAATTTCCACTGCAGCAAGTGACTTTTGCTGGGCCTTAAACCACAAAAGAGGTGCCCAAAGGTTTTGTCTAATTGTAGGAGAGATTATCTCCCAAACCTTTGAGTGCGGTGACATTATTTCGTATGAAGCAAAAGTAGATATTGGGAGAGACACATCTTCTTTCCTTGAAGCCTGAATAAGATACTTAGCAGAGGATGGTTTCGATCCATCGCCCTCTGGGTTATGGGCCCAGCACGCTCCGCTGCGCCACTCTGCTACGAAAGCTGTCAGCTGGGACTCAAACCCACGTGGCTTAGACAGCATAGTTTTAAATGACCACAGCAACGGGTCACTATTTCTGGTGCCTTCAACCACCTACCTATTTTTTGACAACAAATAGAGTACAATTTGAAACAAAGTAATTTTGTGTGGCATTCACACTGCAGGGACATCAATGTCTTATCTATCAAACATGTCTGTAGATCTTGTCAGTGGACAGTTTTAAGTCATTGACCATTTGTTCAAAGGACCTTTAGGTATCCCACAGACTGTAAACAACCCCAGCTGCGACACAAACCAACAATCAGTCCCTTAAGACTATGAATGACCACTGCTGCAACACAAACTAACAATCACTCCCTTAGGACTATAAATGAAACTAGGTGCGACACAAAGCCACAAGAACTGCCTTCTTCACACTTATTACGGTCTTTAAAAGAGAATGGATTCCACCTCTTCCTTAGTTCCTAAAATATGTACCTAACATTTGACTCTGATTAGAGTACACCTCAAAACCAAGTCAGATTGTTAAAAAGTAACACTGCAGCAAATGGCATTATTTAGTGTGTAGCCAAAGTTGGTAAAAACACCGCTCCTTAGCTTGAAGCCCGCATTAGGTACTTAGCAGAGGATGGTTTTGATCCATCGACCTCTGGGTTATGGGCCCAGCACGCTTCCGCTGCGCCACTCTGCTACAAAGGCTCCTATCTGGGACTTAAATCTACATATTGTTGTTTTGGAGGAATGGTTCCAGATGCCCAGCTTAACGGGTCTGTATTATTGGTGCCTTCAGCCACCTACCTATTTTTCTACATCAAATATAGTACCCTAAAAAGTGAGTAAATTTGTGTGGTATTCACGATGCAGAGACATCAGCGTCTTATCTATTAAATATTGCTGCAGATCTTGGCAGTGGAAACTATCCATTCAGGTGCCCCATTGCAGCCAATGTAAGCCATCCCAGATGGGACTCGAACCCACAATCCCTGGCTTAGGAGGCCAGTGCCTTATCCATTAGGCCACTGGGACTTCAAAACCAGATATTGAACCATTTCTGGTGCCCTAAAAGAATGCCATGAACCATCTACCTAACATTTGACAAAAGATCGAGCAAACGTCAAAACAAAGGCAATTTGTGTAGCATTCAAAATGCAGGGACGTCAATTTCTTATATATCAAACATGGCTGATGTTTTTGCCAGTGGACAGTTTTAATTCATTGATCATTTCTTCAAAGAGCCTTCAGCTTTCCACAGACTGTAATCAACCTCATGAGCAAAAACAAAGAACCATTGGTTTAAACCACTATATATGTATCTAACAATTGACAGTGATTAGAGTACATCTAGAAGAGGTGTGAACTGCTGTGTGAATTGTTAGGAATTCACGCTGCAACAAATGCGCGGACATCAACGTCTTATCCTTCAAAATTGGTTGACGTTCTTGGTAATACGGTTGTATCTTGAACTCTCAATTCCTGACTGAGTTGAAAATTTCCACTGCAGCAAGTGACTTTTGCTGGGCCTTAAACCACAAAAGAGGTGCCCAAAGGTTTTGTCTAATTGTAGGAGAGATTATCTCCCAAACCTTTGAGTGCGGTGACATTATTTTGTATGAAGCAAAAGTAGATATTGGGAGAGACACATCTTCTTTCCTTGAAGCCTGAATAAGATACTTAGCAGAGGATGGTTTCGATCCATCGCCCTCTGGGTTATGGGCCCAGCACGCTTCGCTGCGCCACTCTGCTACGAAAGCTGTCAGCTGGGACTCAAACCCACGTGGCTTAGACAGCATAGTTTTAAATGACCACAGCAACGGGTCACTATTTCTGGTGCCTTCAACCACCTACCTATTTTTGACAACAAATAGAGTACAATTTGAAACAAAGTAATTTTGTGTGGCATTCACACTGCAGGGACATCAATGTCTTATCTATCAAACATGTCTGTAGATCTTGTCAGTGGACAGTTTTAAGTCATTGACCATTTGTTCAAAGGACCTTTAGGTATCCCACAGACTGTGAACAACCCCAGCTGCGACACAAACCAACAATCAGTCCCTTAAGACTATGAATGACCACTGCTGCAACACAAACTAACAATCACTCCCTTAGGACTATAAATGAAACTAGGTGCGACACAAAGCCACAAGAACTGCCTTCTTCACACTTATTACGGTCTTTAAAAGAGAATGGATTCCACCTTTTCCTTAGTTCCTAAAATAGGTACCTAACATTTGACTCTGATTAGAGTACACCTCAAAACCAAGTCAGATTGTTAAAAAGTAACTCTGCAGCAAAAGGCATTATTTAGTGTGAAGCCAAAGTTGGTAAAAACACCGCTCCTTACCTTGAAGCCCGCATTAGGTACTTAGCAGAGGATGGTTTCGATCCATCGACCTCTGGGTTATGGGCCCAGCACGCTTCCGCTGCGCCACTCTGCTCCAAAGGCTCCTGTCTGGGACTTAAATCTACATATTGTTGTTTTGGAGGAATGGTTCCAGATGCCCAGCTTAACGGGTCTGTATTATTGGTGCCTTCAGCCACCTACCTATTTTTCTACATCAAATATAGTACCCTAAAAAAGTGAGTCAATTTGTGTGGTATTCACGATGCAGAGACATCAACATCTTATCTATTAAATATTGCTGCAGATCTTGGCAGTGGAAACTATCCATTCAGGTGCCCCATTGCAGCCAATGTAAGCCATCCCAGATGGGACTCGAACCCACAATCCATGGCTTAGGAGGCCAGTGCCTTATCTATTAGGCCACTGGGACTTCAAAACCAGATTTTGAACCATTTCTGGTGCCCTAAAAGAATGCCATGAACCATCTACCTAACATTTGACAAAAGATCGAGCAAACGTCAAAACAAAGGCAATTTGTGTAGCATTCAAAATGCAGGGACGTCAATTTCTTATATATCAAACATGGCTGATGTTTTTGCCAGTGGACAGTTTTAATTCATTGATCATTTCTTCAAAGAGCCTTCAGCTTTCCCACAGACTGTAATCAACCTCATGAGCAAAAACAAAGAACCATTGGTTTAAACCACTATATATGTATCTAACAATTGACAGTGATTAGCCCTTTCATGCATAGTGGTCACTACAGTTGACAGCTATTTAAAACTCTTTTCTTGTATGTGCATGGGTTCTGACTGAGATGTTGCATATAATCCACTTCAATGGACGCTAATGCGTTAGTCTGTTACACTGCCACCCATTGGTCAGCCACTGTAAGTGTCAAAATAATCCTTGAAACCAAGATGGCCGACAGAAAGCCAGACAGGCCGACCACCTCAGGAATATCTTGCCAATCCTTTCATAGTAGGAGACCATTGGAGGTAAAAAAAATATGACAACATTGAGTAGGAGCTAAAGAAACATAGCATTGTCAAATTTTCAAAGTATTGATTTTATCTTGGGAGGAAATTTGGATTATTTATCTGTCCACTAATTTGGACATCATGCATTGTTGGTTATATTTCAACAACAATTAATTTTATTATCAGAACTTTGTTTATATTGTAAATAATATAGTTGCAGTACCTTTTTGGCTGTAAATCAATCTATGTATGTTATTACAATGTAATTAGCAGTTTTTGTAACAAAAACTTTGTGCAAATAAGTTCTATTATGTGAATAATAGAACTTGTATATATATTTTGTAGAGTTCAAGTGCAGAGCGTGATAGAAAGGCCTACAGGATAGTTGAGCAAATCCCATCCGGTTCAAGTGAGAATGAAGCTAGTAGCAGTGATAAAGAATGGCTGCCAGAAAAAGAAGCATTAGCCAGTAGTGACAGTGAAACTGAGGATGCTGAGGAAGTTGAGTGTGAGGATGCTGAGGAAGTTGAGTGTGAGGATGCTGAGGAAGTTGAGTGTGAGGATGCTGAGGGAGTTGAGTGTGAGGATGCTGAGGGAGTTGAGTGTGAGGATGCTGAGGAAGTTGAGTGTGAGGATGCTGAGGAAATTGAGTGTGAGGATGCTGAGGGAGTTGAGTGTGAGGATGCTGAGGGAGTTGAGTGTGAGGATGCTGAGGAAGTTGAGTGTGAGGATGCTGAGGAAATTGAGTGTGAGGATGCTGAGGAGTTGAGTGTGAGGATGCTGAGGAAGTTGAGTGTGAGGATGCTGAGGAAATTGAGTGTGAGGATGCTGAGGGAGTTGAGTGTGAGGATGCTGAGGGAGTTGAGTGTGAGGATGCTGAGGAAGTTGAGTGTGAGGATGCTGAGGAGTTGAGTGTGAGGATGCTGAGGAGTTGAGTGTGAGGATGCTAAGGGAGTTGAGTGTGAGGATGCTGAGGGAGTTGAGTGTGAGGATGCTGAGGAGTTGAGTGTGAGGATGCTGAGGAGTTGAGTGTGAGGATGCTGAGGAGTTGAGTGTGAGGATGCACCACCTAAAATAGCTCAAGAACAGAACAAAATAAGTTATATTTGGAAAACAAAAATCAGACAAGTGTTAGATGTACTTGAGGCTTTGTGCCCTGGGTGCTTTGGAAGTTTTCATACACGATAGAATTAGCTAAATTTCGTCTAAAAATGTGTTTAAAAAACTGATGACAATATTTTTGATAAAATATGTTCAAAATGGAAGAGTTTAGTAATTTTGTAATGCATTGAGCAGTGTTAGAACCTAAAAACTTAAATGCATGCAGTCCACCTGAGTGGACAGGTGAAGAACTCATTGAGCGTTACAAGTAAAAAAAAAAAAAGTGCAGTTTTTCTTTATTTATGCCCAAAGGGTAATAAAAGCACTGTGAAAAAAAATCTTGACTGTGGCTTTCATAATTCATGCATGAAAGGGTTAGAGTACATCTAGAAGAGGTGTGAACTGCTGTGTGAATTGTTAGGAATTCACGCTGCAACAAATGCGCGGACATCAACGTCTTATCCTTCAAAATTGGTTGACGTTCTTGGTAATACGGTTGTATCTTGAACTCTCAATTCCTGACTGAGTTGAAAAATTTCCACTGCAGCAAGTGACTTTTGCTGGGCCTTAAACCACAAAAGAGGTGCCCAAAGGTTTTGTCTAATTGTAGGAGAGATTATCTCCCAAACCTTTGAGTGCGGTGACATTATTTTGTATGAAGCAAAAGTAGATATTGGGAGAGACACATCTTCTTTCCTTGAAGCCTGAATAAGATACTTAGCAGAGGATGGTTTCGATCCATCGCCCTCTGGGTTATGGGCCCAGCACGCCCGCTGCGCCACTCTGCTACGAAAGCTGTCAGCTGGGACTCAAACCCACGTGGCTTAGACAGCATAGTTTTAAATGACCACAGCAACGGGTCACTATTTCTGGTGCCTTCAACCACCTACCTATTTTTGACAACAAATAGAGTACAATTTGAAACAAAGTAATTTTGTGTGGCATTCACACTGCAGGGACATCAATGTCTTATCTATCAAACATGTCTGTAGATCTTGTCAGTGGACAGTTTTAAGTCATTGACCATTTGTTCAAAGGACCTTTAGGTATCCCACAGACTGTAAACAACCCCAGCTGCGACACAAACCAACAATCAGTCCCTTAAGACTATGAATGACCACTGCTGCAACACAAACTAACAATCACTCCCTTAGGACTATAAATGAAACTAGGTGCGACACAAAGCCACAAGAACTGCCTTCTTCACACTTATTACGGTCTTTAAAAGAGAATGGATTCCACCTCTTCCTTAGTTCCTAAAATATGTACCTAACATTTGACTCTGATTAGAGTACACCTCAAAACCAAGTCAGATTGTTAAAAAGTAACACTGCAGCAAATGGCATTATTTAGTGTGAAGCCAAAGTTGGTAAAAACACCGCTCCTTAGCTTGAAGCCCGCATTAGGTACTTAGCAGAGGATGGTTTCGATCCATTGACCTCTGGGTTATGGGCCCAGCACGCTTCGCTGCGCCACTCTGCTACGAAAGCTGTCAGCTGGGACTCAAACCCACGTGGCTAAGACAGCATAGTTTTAAATGACCACAGCAACGGGTCACTATTTCTGGTGCCTTCAACCACCTACCTATTTTTGACAACAAATAGAGTACAATTTGAAACAAAGTAATTTTGTGTGGCATTCACACTGCAGGGACATCAATGTCTTATCTATCAAACATGTCTGTAGATCTTGTCAGTGGACAGTTTTAAGTCATTGACCATTTGTTCAAAGGACCTTTAGGTATCCCACAGACTGTAAACAACCCCAGCTGCGACACAAACCAACAATCAGTCCCTTAAGACTATGAATGACCACTGCTGCAACACAAACTAACAATCACTCCCTTAGGACTATAAATGAAACTAGGTGGGACACAAAGCCACAAGAACTGCCTTCTTCACAATTATTACGGTCTTTAAAAGAGAATGGATTCCACCTCTTCCTTAGTTCCTAAAATATGTACCTAACATTTGACTCTGATTAGAGTACACCTCAAAACCAAGTCAGATTGTTAAAAAGTAACACTGCAGCAAATGGCATTATTTAGTGTGAAGCCAAAGTTGGTAAAAACACAGCTCCTTAGCTTGAAGCCCGCATTAGGTACTTAGCAGAGGATGGTTTCGATCCATCGACCTCTGGGTTATGGGCCCAGCACACTTCCGCTGCGCCACTCTGCTACAAAGGCTCCTGTCTGGGACTTAAATCTACATATTGTTGTTTTGGAGGAATGGTTCCAGAGGCCCAGCTTAACGGGTCTGTATTATTGGTGCCTTCAGCCACCTACCTATTTTTCTACATCAAATATAGTACCCCTAAAAAGGGAGTAAATTTGTGTGGTATTCACGATGCAGAGACATCAGCGTCGTATCTATTAAATATTGCTGCAGATCTTGGCAGTGGAAACTATCCATTTAGGTGCCCCATTGCAGCCAATGTAAGCCATCCCAGATGGGACTCGAACCCACAATCCCTGGCTTAGGAGGCCAGTGCCTTATCCATTAGGCCACTGGGACTTCAAAACCAGATTTTGAACCATTTCTGGTGCCCTAAAAGAATGCCATGAACCATCTACCTAACATTTGACAAAAGATCGAGCAAGCGTCAAAACAAAGGCAATTTGTGTAGCATTCAAAATGCAGGGACGTCAATTTCTTATATATCAAACATGGCTGATGTTTTTGCCAGTGGACAGTTTTAATTCATTGATCATTTCTTCAAAGAGCCTTCAGCTTTCCCACAGACTGTAATCAACCTCATGAGCAAAAACAAAGAACCATTGGTTTAAACCACTATATATGTATCTAACAATTGACAGTGATTAGAGTACATCTAGAAGAGGTGTGAACTGCTGTGTGAATTGTTAGGAATTCACGCTGCAACAAATGCGCGGACATCAACGTCTTATCCTTCAAAATTGGTTGACGTTCTTGGTAATACGGTTGTATCTTGAACTCTCAATTCCTGACTGAGTTGAAAAATTTCCACTGCAGCAAGTGACTTTTGCTGGGCCTTAAACCACAAAAGAGGTGCCCAAAGGTTTTGTCTAATGGTAGGAGAGATTATCTCCCAAACCTTTGAGTGCGGTGACATTATTTCGTATGAAGCAAAAGTAGATATTGGGAGAGACACATCTTCTTTCCTTGAAGCCTGAATTAGATACTTAGCAGAGGATGGTTTCGATCCATCGCCTCTGGGTTATGGGCCCAGCACGCCTTCCGCTGCGCCACTCTGCTACGAAAGCTGTCAGCTGGGACTCAAACCCACGTGGCTTAGACAGCATAGTTTTAAATGACCACAGCAACGGGTCACTATTTCTGGTGCCTTCAACCACCTACCTATTTTTTGACAACAAATAGAGTACAATTTGAAACAAAGTAATTTTGTGTGGCATTCACACTGCAGGGACATCAATGTCTTATCTATCAAACATGTCTGTAGATCTTGTCAGTGGACAGTTTTAAGTCATTGACCATTTGTTCAAAGGACCTTTAGGTATCCCACAGACTGTAAACAACCCCAGCTGCGACACAAACCAACAATCAGTCCCTTAAGACTATGAATGACCACTGCTGCAACACAAACTAACAATCACTCCCTTAGGACTATAAATGAAACTAGGTGCGACACAAAGCCACAAGAACTGCCTTCTTCACACTTATTACGGTCTTTAAAAGAGAATGGATTCCACCTCTTCCTTAGTTCCTAAAATATGTACCTAACATTTGACTCTGATTAGAGTACACCTCAAAACCAAGTCAGATTGTTAAAAAGTAACACTGCAGCAAATGGCATTATTTAGTGTGTAGCCAAAGTTGGTAAAAACACCGCTCCTTAGCTTGAAGCCCGCATTAGGTACTTAGCAGAGGATGGTTTTGATCCATCGACCTCTGGGTTATGGGCCCAGCACGCCTTCCGCTGCGCCACTCTGCTACAAAGGCTCCTAACTGGGACTTAAATCTACATATTGTTGTTTTGGAGGAATGGTTCCAGATGCCCAGCTTAACGGGTCTGTATTATTGGTGCCTTCAGCCACCTACCTATTTTTCTACATCAAATATAGTACCCCTAAAAAAGTGAGTAAATTTGTGTGGTATTCACGATGCAGAGACATCAGCGTCTTATCTATTAAATATTGCTGCAGATCTTGGCAGTGGAAACTATCCATTCAGGTGCCCCATTGCAGCCAATGTAAGCCATCCCAGATGGGACTCGAACCCACAATCCCTGGCTTAGGAGGCCAGTGCCTTATCCATTAGGCCACTGGGACTTCAAAACCAGATTTTGAACCATTTCTGGTGCCCTAAAAGAATGCCATGAACCATCTACCTAACATTTGACAAAAGATCGAGCAAACGCGTCAAAACAAAGGCAATTTGTGTAGCATTCAAAATGCAGGGACGTCAATTTCTTATATATCAAACATGGCTGATGTTTTTGCCAGTGGACAGTTTTAATTCATTGATCATTTCTTCAAAGAGCCTTCAGCTTTCCCACAGACTGTAATCAACCTCATGAGCAAAAAACAAAGAACCATTGGTTTAAACCACTATATATGTATCTAACAATTGACAGTGATTAGAGTACATCTAGAAGAGGTGTGAACTGCTGTGTGAATTGTTAGGAATTCACGCTGCAACAAATGCGCGGACATCAACGTCTTATCCTTCAAAATTGGTTGACGTTCTTGGTAATACGGTTGTATCTTGAACTCTCAATTCCTGACTGAGTTGAAAAATTTCCACTGCAGCAAGTGACTTTTGCTGGGCCTTAAACCACAAAAGAGGTGCCCAAAGGTTTTGTCTAATTGTAGGAGAGATTATCTCCCAAACCTTTGAGTGCGGTGACATTATTTTGTATGAAGCAAAAGTAGATATTGGGAGAGACACATCTTCTTTCCTTGAAGCCTGAATAAGATACTTAGCAGAGGATGGTTTCGATCCATCGCCTCTGGGTTATGGGCCCAGCACGCTTCCGCTGCGCCACTCTGCTACGAAAGCTGTCAGCTGGGACTCAAACCCACGTGGCTTAGACAGCATAGTTTTAAATGACCACAGCAACGGGTCACTATTTCTGGTGCCTTCAACCACCTACCTATTTTTGACAACAAATAGAGTACAATTTGAAACAAAGTAATTTTGTGTGGCATTCACACTGCAGGGACATCAATGTCTTATCTATCAAACATGTCTGTAGATCTTGTCAGTGGACAGTTTTAAGTCATTGACCATTTGTTCAAAGGACCTTTAGGTATCCCACAGACTGTGAACAACCCCAGCTGCGACACAAACCAACAATCAGTCCCTTAAGACTATGAATGACCACTGCTGCAACACAAACTAACAATCACTCCCTTAGGACTATAAATGAAACTAGGTGCGACACAAAGCCACAAGAACTGCCTTCTTCACACTTATTACGGTCTTTAAAAGAGAATGGATTCCACCTTTTCCTTAGTTCCTAAAATAGGTACCTAACATTTGACTCTGATTAGAGTACACCTCAAAACCAAGTCAGATTGTTAAAAAGTAACTCTGCAGCAAAAGGCATTATTTAGTGTGAAGCCAAAGTTGGTAAAAACACCGCTCCTTACCTTGAAGCCCGCATTAGGTACTTAGCAGAGGATGGTTTCGATCCATCGACCTCTGGGTTATGGGCCCAGCACGCTTCCGCTGCGCCACTCTGCTCCAAAGGCTCCTGTCTGGGACTTAAATCTACATATTGTTGTTTTGGAGGAATGGTTCCAGATGCCCAGCTTAACGGGTCTGTATTATTGGTGCCTTCAGCCACCTACCTATTTTTCTACATCAAATATAGTACCCCTAAAAAAAGTGAGTCAATTTGTGTGGTATTCACGATGCAGAGACATCAACATCTTATCTATTAAATATTGCTGCAGATCTTGGCAGTGGAAACTATCCATTCAGGTGCCCCATTGCAGCCAATGTAAGCCATCCCAGATGGGACTCGAACCCACAATCCATGGCTTAGGAGGCCAGTGCCTTATCTATTAGGCCACTGGGACTTCAAAACCAGATTTTGAACCATTTCTGGTGCCCTAAAAGAATGCCATGAACCATCTACCTAACATTTGACAAAAGATCGAGCAAACGCGTCAAAACAAAGGCAATTTGTGTAGCATTCAAAATGCAGGGACGTCAATTTCTTATATATCAAACATGGCTGATGTTTTTGCCAGTGGACAGTTTTAATTCATTGATCATTTCTTCAAAGAGCCTTCAGCTTTCCCACAGACTGTAATCAACCTCATGAGCAAAAACAAAGAACCATTGGTTTAAACCACTATATATGTATCTAACAATTGACAGTGATTAGCCCTTTCATGCATAGTGGTCACTACAGTTGACAGCTATTTAAAACTCTTTTCTTGTATGTGCATGGGTTCTGACTGAGATGTTGCATATAATCCACTTCAATGGACGCTAATGCGTTAGTCTGTTACACTGCCACCCATTGGTCAGCCACTGTAAGTGTCAAAATAATCCTTGAAACCAAGATGGCCGACAGAAAGCCAGACAGGCCGACCACCTCAGGAATATCTTGCCAATCCTTTCATAGTAGGAGACCATTGGAGGTAAAAAAAATATGACAACATTGAGTAGGAGCTAAAGAAACATAGCATTGTCAAATTTTCAAAGTATTGATTTTATCTTGGGAGGAAATTTGGATTATTTATCTGTCCACTAATTTGGACATCATGCATTGTTGGTTATATTTCAACAACAATTAATTTTATTATCAGAACTTTGTTTATATTGTAAATAATATAGTTGCAGTACCTTTTGGCTGTAAATCAATCTATGTATGTTATTACAATGTAATTAGCAGTTTTTGTAACAAAACTTTGTGCAAATAAGTTCTATTATGTGAATAATAGAACTTGTATATATATTTTGTAGAGTTCAAGTGCAGAGCGTGATAGAAAGGCCTACAGGATAGTTGAGCAAATCCCATCCGGTTCAAGTGAGAATGAAGCTAGTAGCAGTGATAAAGAATGGCTGCCAGAAAAGAAGCATTAGCCAGTAGTGACAGTGAAACTGAGGATGCTGAGGAAGTTGAGTGTGAGGATGCTGAGGAAGTTGAGTGATGCTGAGGAAGTTGAGTGTGAGGATGCTGAGGGAGTTGAGTGTGAGGATGCTGAGGAGTTGAGTGTGAGGATGCTGAGGAAGTTGAGTGTGAGGATGCTGAGGAAATTGAGTGTGAGGATGCTGAGGGAGTTGAGTGTGAGGATGCTGAGGGAGTTGAGTGTGAGGATGCTGAGGAAGTTGAGTGTGAGGATGCTGAGGAAATTGAGTGTGAGGATGCTGAGGGAGTTGAGTGTGAGGATGCTGAGGAAGTTGAGTGTGAGGATGCTGAGGAAATTGAGTGTGAGGATGCTGAGGGAGTTGAGTGTGAGGATGCTGAGGGAGTTGAGTGTGAGGATGCTGAGTTGAGTGTGAGGATGCTGAGGGAGTTGAGTGTGAGGATGCTGAGGGAGTTGAGTGTGAGGATGCTAAGGGAGTTGAGTGTGAGGATGCTGAGGGAGTTGAGTGTGAGGATGCTGAGGGAGTTGAGTGTGAGGATGCTGAGGGAGTTGAGTGTGAGGATGCTGAGGGAGTTGAGTGTGAGGATGCACCACCTAAAATAGCTCAAGAACAGAACAAAATAAGTTATATTTGGAAAACAAAAATCAGACAAGTGTTAGATGTACTTGAGGCTTTGTGCCCTGGGTGCTTTGGAAGTTTTCATACACGATAGAATTAGCTAAATTTCGTCTAAAATGTGTTTAAAAACTGATGACAATATTTTTGATAAAATATGTTCAAAATGGAAGAGTTTAGTAATTTTGTAATGCATTGAGCAGTGTTAGAACCTAAAAACTTAAATGCATGCAGTCCACCTGAGTGGACAGGTGAAGAACTCATTGAGCGTTACAAGTAAAAAAAAAAAGTGCAGTTTTTCTTTATTTATGCCCAAAGGGTAATAAAAGCACTGTGAAAAAAATCTTGACTGTGGCTTTCATAATTCATGCATGAAAGGGTTAGAGTACATCTAGAAGAGGTGTGAACTGCTGTGTGAATTGTTAGGAATTCACGCTGCAACAAATGCGGACATCAACGTCTTATCCTTCAAAATTGGTTGACGTTCTTGGTAATACGGTTGTATCTTGAACTCTCAATTCCTGACTGAGTTGAAAAATTTCCACTGCAGCAAGTGACTTTTGCTGGGCCTTAAACCACAAAAAGAGGTGCCCAAAGGTTTTGTCTAATTGTAGGAGAGATTATCTCCCAAACCTTTGAGTGCGGTGACATTATTTTGTATGAAGCAAAAGTAGATATTGGGAGAGACACATCTTCTTTCCTTGAAGCCTGAATAAGATACTTAGCAGAGGATGGTTTCGATCCATCGCCTCTGGGTTATGGGCCCAGCACGCTTCGCTGCGCCACTCTGCTACGAAAGCTGTCAGCTGGGACTCAAACCCACGTGGCTTAGACAGCATAGTTTTAAATGACCACAGCAACGGGTCACTATTTCTGGTGCCTTCAACCACCTACCTATTTTTTGACAACAAATAGAGTACAATTTGAAACAAAGTAATTTTGTGTGGCATTCACACTGCAGGGACATCAATGTCTTATCTATCAAACATGTCTGTAGATCTTGTCAGTGGACAGTTTTAAGTCATTGACCATTTGTTCAAAGGACCTTTAGGTATCCCACAGACTGTAAACAACCCCAGCTGCGACACAAACCAACAATCAGTCCCTTAAGACTATGAATGACCACTGCTGCAACACAAACTAACAATCACTCCCTTAGGACTATAAATGAAACTAGGTGCGACACAAAGCCACAAGAACTGCCTTCTTCACACTTATTACGGTCTTTAAAAGAGAATGGATTCCACCTCTTCCTTAGTTCCTAAAATATGTACCTAACATTTGACTCTGATTAGAGTACACCTCAAAACCAAGTCAGATTGTTAAAAAGTAACACTGCAGCAAATGGCATTATTTAGTGTGAAGCCAAAGTTGGTAAAAACACCGCTCCTTAGCTTGAAGCCCGCATTAGGTACTTAGCAGAGGATGGTTTCGATCCATCGACCTCTGGGTTATGGGCCCAGCACGCTTCGCTGCGCCACTCTGCTACAAAGGCTCCGATCTGGGACTTAAATCTACATATTGTTGTTTTGGAGGAATGGTTCCAGATGCCCAGCTTAACGGGTCTGTATTATTGGTGCCTTCAGCCACCTACCTATTTTTCTACATCAAATATAGTACCCCTAAAAAGGGAGTAAATTTGTGTGGTATTCACGATGCAGAGACATCAGCGTCTTATCTATTAAATATTGCTGCAGATCTTGGCAGTGGAAACTATCCATTCAGGTGCCCCATTGCAGCCAATGTAAGCCATCCCAGATGGGACTCGAACCCACAATCCCTGGCTTAGGAGGCCAGTGCCTTATCCATTAGGCCACTGGGACTTCAAAACCAGATTTTGAACCATTTCTGGTGCCCTAAAAGAATGCCATGAACCATCTACCTAACATTTGACAAAAGATCGAGCAAACGCGTCAAAACAAAGGCAATTTGTGTAGCATTCAAAATGCAGGGACGTCAATTTCTTATATATCAAACATGGCTGATGTTTTTGCCAGTGGACAGTTTTAATTCATTGATCATTTCTTCAAAGAGCCTTCAGCTTTCCCACAGACTGTAATCAACCTCATGAGCAAAAACAAAGAACCATTGGTTTAAACCACTATATATGTATCTAACAATTGACAGTGATTAGAGTACATCTAGAAGAGGTGTGAACTGCTGTGTGAATTGTTAGGAATTCACGCTGCAACAAATGCGGACATCAACGTCTTATCCTTCAAAATTGGTTGACGTTCTTGGTAATACGGTTGTATCTTGAACTCTCAATTCCTGACTGAGTTGAAAAATTTCCACTGCAGCAAGTGACTTTTGCTGGGCCTTAAACCACAAAGAGGTGCCCAAAGGTTTTGTCTAATTGTAGGAGAGATTATCTCCTAACCTTTGAGTGCGGTGACATTATTTTGTATGAAGCAAAAGTAGATATTGGGAGAGACACATCTTCTTTCCTTGAAGCCTGAATAAGATACTTAGCAGAGGATGGTTTCGATCCATCGCCCTCTGGGTTATGGGCCCAGCACGCTTCCGCTGCGCCACTCTGCTACGAAAGCTGTCAGCTGGGACTCAAACCCACGTGGCTTAGACAGCATAGTTTTAAATGACCACAGCAACGGGTCACTATTTCTGGTGCCTTCAACCACCTACCTATTTTTTGACAACAAATAGAGTACAATTTGAAACAAAGTAATTTTGTGTGGCATTCACACTGCAGGGACATCAATGTCTTATCTATCAAACATGTCTGTAGATCTTGTCAGTGGACAGTTTTAAGTCATTGACCATTTGTTCAAAGGACCTTTAGGTATCCCACAGACTGTAAACAACCCCAGCTGCGACACAAACCAACAATCAGTCCCTTAAGACTATGAATGACCACTGCTGCAACACAAACTAACAATCACTCCCTTAGGACTATAAATGAAACTAGGTGCGACACAAAGCCACAAGAACTGCCTTCTTCACACTTATTACGGTTTTTAAAAGAGAATGGATTCCACCTTTTCCTTAGTTCCTAAAATATGTACCTAACATTTGACTCTGATTAGAGTACACCTCAAAACCAAGTCAGATTGTTAAAAAGTAACACTGCAGCAAATGGCATTATTTAGTGTGAAGCCAAAGTTGGTAAAAACACCGCTCCTTACCTTGAAGCCCGCATTAGGTACTTAGCAGAGGATGGTTTTGATCCATCGACCTCTGGGTTATGGGCCCAGCACGCTTCCGCTGCGCCACTCTGCTACAAAGGCTCCTATCTGGGACTTAAATCTACATATTGTTGTTTTGGAGGAATGGTTCCAGATGCCCAGCTTAACGGGTCTGTATTATTGGTGCCTTCAGCCACCTACCTATTTTTCTACATCAAATATAGTACCCCTAAAAAAAGGGAGTAAATTTGTGTGGTATTCACAATGCAGAGACATCAGCGTCTTATCTATTAAATATTGCTGCAGATCTTGGCAGTGGAAACTATCCATTCAGGTGCCCCATTGCAGCCAATGTAAGCCATCCCCGATGGGACTCGAACCCACAATCCCTGGCGTAGGAGGCCAGTGGCTTATCCATTAGGCCACTGGGACTTCAAAACCAGATTTTGAACCATTTCTGGTGCCCTAAAAGAATGCCATGAACCATCTACCTAACATTTGACAAAAGATCGAGCAAATGTCAAAACAAAGGCAATTTGTGTAGCATTCAAAATGCAGGGACGTCAATTTCTTATATATCAAACATGGCTGATGTTTTTGCCAGTGGACAGTTTTAATTCATTGATCATTTCTTCAAAGAGCCTTCAGCTTTCCCACAGACTGTAATCAACCTCATGAGCAAAAACAAAGAACCATTGGTTTAAACCACTATATATGTATCTAACAATTGACAGTGATTAGAGTACATCTAGAAGAGGTGTGAACTGCTGTGTGAATTGTTAGGAATTCACGCTGCAACAAATGCGCGGACATCAACGTCTTATCCTTCAAAATTGGTTGACGTTCTTGGTAATACGGTTGTATCTTGAACTCTCAATTCCTGACTGAGTTGAAAAATTTCCACTGCAGCAAGTGACTTTTGCTGGGCCTTAAACCACAAAAGAGGTGCCCAAAGGTTTTGTCTAATTGTAGGAGAGATTATCTCCCAAACCTTTGAGTGCGGTGACATTATTTCGTATGAAGCAAAAGTAGATATTGGGAGAGACACATCTTCTTTCCTTTAAGCCTGAATAAGATACTTAGCAGAGGATGGTTTCGATCCATCGCCTCTGGGTTATGGGCCCAGCTCGCCTCGCTGCGCCACTCTGCTACAAAGCTGTCAGCTGGGACTCAAACCCACGTGGCTTAGACAGCATAGTTTTAAATGACCACAGCAACGGGTCACTATTTCTGGTGCCTTCAACCACCTACCTATTTTTTGACAACAAATAGAGTACAATTTGAAACAAAGTAATTTTGTGTGGCATTCACACTGCAGGGACATCAATGTCTTATCTATCAAACATGTCTGTAGATCTTGTCAGTGGACAGTTTTAAGTCATTGACCATTTGTTCAAAGGACGTTTAGGTATCCCACAGACTGTAAACAACCCCAGCTGCGACACAAACCAACAATCAGTCCCTTAAGACTATGAATGACCACTGCTGCAACACAAACTAACAATCACTCCCTTAGGACTATAAATGAAACTAGGTGCGACACAAAGCCACAAGAACTGCCTTCTTCACACTTATTACGGTCTTTAAAAGAGAATGGATTCCACCTCTTCCTTAGTTCCTAAAATATGTACCTAACATTTGACTCTGATTAGAGTACACCTCAAAACCAAGTCAGATTGTTAAAAGTAACACTGCAGCAAATGGCATTATTTAGTGTGAAGCCAAAGTTGGTAAAAACACCGCTCCTTAGCTTGAAGCCCGCATTAGGTACTTAGCAGAGGATGGTTTCGATCCATCGACCTCTGGGTTATGGGCCCAGCACGCTTCCGCTGCGCCACTCTGCTACAAAGGCTCCTATCTGGGACTTAAATCTACATATTGTTGTTTTGGAGGAATGGTTCCAGATGCCCAGCTTAACGGGTCTGTATTATTGGTGCCTTCAGCCACCTACCTATTTTTCTACATCAAATATAGTACCCCTAAAAAAAGGGAGTAAATTTGTGTGGTATTCACGATGCAGAGACATCAGCGTCGTATCTATTAAATATTGCTGCAGATCTTGGCAGTGGAAACTATCCATTCAGGTGCCCCATTGCAGCCAATGTAAGCCATCCCAGATGGGACTCGAACCCACAATCCCTGGCTTAGGAGGCCAGTGCCTTATCCATTAGGCCACTGGGACTTCAAAACCAGATTTTGAACCATTTCTGGTGCCCTAAAAGAATGCCATGAACCATCTACCTAACATTTGACAAAAGATCGAGCAAACGTCAAAACAAAGGCAATTTGTGTAGCATTCAAAATGCAGGGACGTCAATTTCTTATATATCAAACATGGCTGATGTTTTTGCCAGTGGACAGTTTTAATTCATTGATCATTTCTTCAAAGAGCCTTCAGCTTTCCCACAGACTGTAATCAACCTCATGAGCAAAAACAAAGAACCATTGGTTTAAACCACTATATATGTATCTAACAATTGACAGTGATTAGAGTACATCTAGAAGAGGTGTGAACTGCTGTGTGAATTGTTAGGAATTCACGCTGCAACAAATGCGGACATCAACGTCTTATCCTTCAAAATTGGTTGACGTTCTTGGTAATACGGTTGTATCTTGAACTCTCAATTCCTGACTGAGTTGAAAAATTTCCACTGCAGCAAGTGACTTTTGCTGGGCCTTAAACCACAAAGAGGTGCCCAAAGGTTTTGTCTAATTGTAGGAGAGATTATCTCCCAAACCTTTGAGTGCGGTGACATTATTTTGTATGAAGCAAAAGTAGATATTGGGAGAGACACATCTTCTTTCCTTGAAGCCTGAATAAGATACTTAGCAGAGGATGGTTTCGATCCATCGCCTCTGGGTTATGGGCCCAGCACGCCCGCTGCGCCACTCTGCTCTGAAAGCTGTCAGCTGGGACTCAAACCCACGTGGCTTAGACAGCATAGTTTTAAATGACCACAGCAACGGGTCACTATTTCTGGTGCCTTCAACCACCTACCTATTTTTTGACAACAAATAGAGTACAATTTGAAACAAAGTAATTTTGTGTGGCATTCACACTGCAGGGACATCAATGTCTTATCTATCAAACATGTCTGTAGATCTTGTCAGTGGACAGTTTTAAGTCATTGACCATTTGTTCAAAGGACCTTTAGGTATCCCACAGACTGTGAACAACCCCAGCTGCGACACAAACCAACAATCAGTCCCTTAAGACTATGAATGACCACTGCTGCAACACAAACTAACAATCACTCCCTTAGGACTATAAATGAAACTAGGTGCGACACAAAGCCACAAGAACTGCCTTCTTCACACTTATTACGGTCTTTAAAAGAGAATGGATTCCACCTTTCCTTAGTTCCTAAAATATGTACCTAACATTTGACTCTGATTAGAGTACACCTCAAAACCAAGTCAGATTGTTAAAAAGTAACACTGCAGCAAATGGCATTATTTAGTGTGAAGCCAAAGTTGGTAAAAACACCGCTCCTTAGCTTGAAGCCCGCATTAGGTACTTAGCAGAGGATGGTTTCGATCCATCGACCTCTGGGTTATGGGCCCAGCACGCTCGCTGCGCCACTCTGCTACAAAGGCTCCTATCTGGGACTTAAATCTACATATTGTTGTTTTGGAGGAATGGTTCCAGATGCCCAGCTTAACGGGTCTGTATTATTGGTGCCTTCAGCCACCTACCTATTTTTCTACATCAAATATAGTACCCCTAAAAGAAGTGAGTCAATTTGTGTGGTATTCACGATGCAGAGACATCAGCGTCTTATCTATTAAATATTGCTGCAGATCTTGGCAGTGGAAACTATCCATTCAGGTGCCCCATTGCAGCCAATGTAAGCCATCCCAGATGGGACTCGAACCCACAATCCCTGGCTTAGGAGGCCAGTGCCTTATCCATTAGGCCACTGGGACTTCAAAACCAGATTTTGAACCATTTCTGGTGCCCTAAAAGAATGCCATGAACCATCTACCTAACATTTGACAAAAGATCGAGCAAATGTCAAAACAAAGGCAATTTGTGTAGCATTCAAAATGCAGGGACGTCAATTTCTTATATATCAAACATGGCTGATGTTTTTGCCAGTGGACAGTTTTAATTCATTGATCATTTCTTCAAAGAGCCTTCAGCTTTCCCACAGACTGTAATCAACCTCATGAGCAAAAACAAAGAACCATTGGTTTAAACCACTATATATGTATCTAACAATTGACAGTGATTAGAGTACATCTAGAAGAGGTGTGAACTGCTGTGTGAATTGTTAGGAATTCACGCTGCAACAAATGCGCGGACATCAACGTCTTATCCTTCAAAATTGGTTGACGTTCTTGGTAATACGGTTGTATCTTGAACTCTCAATTCCTGACTGAGTTGAAAAATTTCCACTGCAGCAAGTGACTTTTGCTGGGCCTTAAACCACAAAAGAGGTGCCCAAAGGTTTTGTCTAATTGTAGGAGAGATTATCTCCCTAACCTTTGAGTGCGGTGACATTATTTTGTATGAAGCAAAAGTAGATATTGGGAGAGACACATCTTCTTTCCTTGAAGCCTGAATAAGATACTTAGCAGAGGATGGTTTCGATCCATCGCCCTCTGGGTTATGGGCCCAGCACGCTTCCGCTGCGCCACTCTGCTCTGAAAGCTGTCAGCTGGGACTCAAACCCACGTGGCTTAGACAGCATAGTTTTAAATGACCACAGCAACGGGTCACTATTTCTGGTGCCTTCAACCACCTACCTATTTTTGACAACAAATAGAGTACAATTTGAAACAAAGTAATTTTGTGTGGCATTCACACTGCAGGGACATCAATGTCTTATCTATCAAACATGTCTGTAGATCTTGTCAGTGGACAGTTTTAAGTCATTGACCATTTGTTCAAAGGACCTTTAGGTATCCCACAGACTGTAAACAACCCCAGCTGCGACACAAACCAACAATCAGTCCCTTAAGACTATGAATGACCACTGCTGCAACACAAACTAACAATCACTCCCTTAGGACTATAAATGAAACTAGGTGCGACACAAAGCCACAAGAACTGCCTTCTTCACACTTATTACGGTCTTTAAAAGAGAATGGATTCCACCTTTTCCTTAGTTCCTAAAATATGTACCTAACATTTGACTCTGATTAGAGTACACCTCAAAACCAAGTCAGATTGTTAAAAAGTAACACTGCAGCAAATGGCATTATTTAGTGTGAAGCCAAAGTTGGTAAAAACACCGCTCCTTAGCTTGAAGCCCGCATTAGGTACTTAGCAGAGGATGGTTTCGATCCATCGACCTCTGGGTTATGGGCCCAGCACGCTTCCGCTGCGCCACTCTGCTACAAAGGCTCCTATCTGGGACTTAAATCTACATATTGTTGTTTTGGAGGAATGGTTCCAGATGCCCAGCTTAACGGGTCTGTATTATTGGTGCCTTCAGCCACCTACCTATTTTTCTACATCAAATATAGTACCCCTAAAAAAAGGGAGTAAATTTGTGTGGTATTCACGATGCAGAGACATCAGCGTCGTATCTATTAAATATTGCTGCAGATCTTGGCAGTGGAAAGTATCCATTCAGGTGCCCCATTGCAGCCAATGTAAGCCATCCCAGATGGGACTTGAACCCACAATCCCTGGCTTAGGAGGCCAGTGCCTTATCCATTAGGCCACTGGGACTTCAAAACCAGCTTTTGAACCATTTCTGGTGCCCTAAAAGAATGCCATGAACCATCTACCTAACATTTGACAAAAGATCGAGCAAACGTCAAAACAAAGGCAATTTGTGTAGCATTCAAAATGCAGGGACGTCAATTTCTTATATATCAAACATGGCTGATGTTTTTGCCAGTGGACAGTTTTAATTCATTGATCATTTCTTCAAAGAGCCTTCAGCTTTCCCACAGACTGTAATCAACCTCATGAGCAAAAAACAAAGAACCATTGGTTTAAACCACTATATATGTATCTAACAATTGACAGTGATTAGAGTACATCTAGAAGAGGTGTGAACTGCTTTGTGAATTGTTAGGAATTCACGCTGCAACAAATGCGGACATCAACGTCTTATCCTTCAAAATTGGTTGACGTTCTTGGTAATACGGTTGTATCTTGAACTCTCAATTCCTGACTGAGTTGAAAAATTTCCACTGCAGCAAGTGACTTTTGCTGGGCCTTAAACCACAAAAGAGGTGCCCAAAGGTTTTGTCTAATTGTAGGAGAGATTATCTCCCAAACCTTTGAGTGCGGTGACATTATTTCGTATGAAGCAAAAGTAGATATTGGGAGAGACACATCTTCTTTCCTTTAAGCCTGAATAAGATACTTAGCAGAGGATGGTTTCGATCCATCGCCCTCTGGGTTATGGGCCCAGCACGCTTCCGCTGCACCACTCTGCTACAAAAGCTGTCAGCTGGGACTCAAACCCACGTGGCTTAGACAGCATAGTTTTAAATGACCACAGCAACAGGTCACTATTTCTGGTGCCTTCAACCACCTACCTATTTTTTGACAACAAATAGAGTACAATTTGAAACAAAGTAATTTTGTGTGGCATTCACACTGCAGGGACATCAATGTCTTATCTATCAAACATGTCTGTAGATCTTGTCAGTGGACAGTTTTAAGTCATTGACCATTTGTTCAAAGGACCTTTAGGTATCCCACAGACTGTAAACAACCCCAGCTGCGACACAAACCAACAATCAGTCCCTTAAGACTATGAATGACCACTGCTGCAACACAAACTAACAATCACTCCCTTAGGACTATAAATGAAACTAGGTGCGACACAAAGCCACAAGAACTGCCTTCTTCACACTTATTACGGTCTTTAAAAGAGAATGGATTCCACCTCTTCCTTAGTTCCTAAAATATGTACCTAACATTTGACTCTGATTAGAGTACACCTCAAAACCAAGTCAGATTGTTAAAAAGTAACACTGCAGCAAATGGCATTATTTAGTGTGAAGCCAAAGTTGGTAAAAACACCGCTCCTTAGCTTGAAGCCCGCATTAGGTACTTAGCAGAGGATGGTTTCGATCCATCGACCTCTGGGTTATGGGCCCAGCACGCTTCGCTGCGCCACTCTGCTACAAAGGCTCCTATCTGGGACTTAAATCTACATATTGTTGTTTTGGAGGAATGGTTCCAGATGCCCATCTTAACGGGTCTGTATTATTGGTGCCTTCAGCCACCTACCTATTTTTCTACATCAAATATAGTACCCCTAAAAGAAGTGAGTCAATTTGTGTGGTATTCACGATGCAGAGACATCAGCGTCTTATCTATTAAATATTGCTGCAGATCTTGGCAGTGGAAACTATCCATTCAGGTGCCCCATTGCAGCCAATGTAAGCCATCCCAGATGGGACTCAAACCCACAATCCCTGGCTTAGGAGGCCAGTGCCTTATCCATTAGGCCACTGGGACTTCAAAACCAGAATTTGAACCATTTCTGGTGCCCTAAAAGAATGCCATGAACCATCTACCTAACATTTGACAAAAGATCGAGCAAACGTCGACGCTAGCAAGCGGGCAATGGAGTAGGTTGCAGGATTAGCGAGCTCTGCACAAATTTATATTTTCTACCCTTCTAAATGATGATTTAACTGACTCTGTAGGACAAAAAGGCTATCCAAGATTGCCCTGCATCTTCGAGGACTATTTGTTTCCTAAAAAATGTAAATGGCGAGCAACTTGCGTAAATATAAATATACGGGCAAGGCCTCTGCTAACAAGACAAGTTCCGACACACCTACCGCTAGCAACGGAGCTAACACGGTACCTGAGATGGCTAAACAAGCTCAACAAACTGAAGGAAGGATTGATATGACGACTGAGATGAAGGAAGAGTTACTGTCCTCTATTAAAACAGAGATGACCATGCTTTTCCAAACCGAGTTAAAATCAATCATGGTTAAAGAGTTTGACGGAGTTAGATCAGAGTTACAAGCAGTAAGGCAGGAGATAACCAGCAACACATCAGCTCTTCGATCAGACATGGAAGTGATTAAAACAACTGTATCGGACATGGAAAGAGGACTCTCAGGATGCTCGGATGACATCATGGAGCTACAACATTCTGTGCGCAAGTTGGAGGAAAATGTTCAAAATTTACAGGAGAAATGTTTGGATATGGAAGGCCGAATGCGGAGGTCAAATATCCGTATTATGAATGTACCTGAGGAAGATGGCTCCAGCACTCCTGCTTCTGTTTCAAGGCTGATTAAAAAAGTCCTAAAAATGGATAAAGACGTGCTGATTGACAGATCTCACCGCGCTCTACAGGCGAAGCGGATGGATGGCAAACCAAGAGTGATTATAGCAAAATTACACTACCATCAAGACTGTGTCGAAATCCTCCGCATCGCAAGGGAATCTGGTCCGCTACAACACAACGGCTCAACCGTATCTATCTTTCCTGACTACCCACCGAGTGTAGCCCGTGCCAGGTCGGCGTTTAACGAGGTCCGTAAACTACTTCGAGGGCGAGGGGGTCCGCTATGGTCTTCTGCATCCAGCCAGATTTCGGATCACATATAGCGGGACAGATAAGCTGTTTCATGATGCTGCGGAGGCCATGACTTACGTTAAGGGTAACATTCTGCGCGAGGAGGCCTAGCCTCGCCTATTGATGTGGGTCTACAGTCAAGTGAATTTACTTTAAGGGCCTTAAAAAAAAAAAAAAAAAAAACAGTTACTGTTATGTTTATATGTAATGTTGTTATTCTTTTTTATTTTTCATATACACGCTACCAGTCTTAAGACCTGTTAGAAGATAAAGAGTGCCACTCTTTATTTTATTTTTCTATTTATTTGGAATATTTGGGTTATTTTAAAATGTGTTATGAACATGTTTGTGCAGAGCAAGCCGCAGAGCTAGAGTTCCTTAAAAAAGCACTTTATGTGTGGATTTGTTATTTGCGAGGGGTTAATGTTTCACCATGTTCTAGTTGGTGACTGGGGAAGTTACTGTTGCACTAAATCGATTGCTCCTATTTTCTGTTTTACTAATTTTGGGTTGGTAGAGGGACTCTCTTCTGTTTACGTGGCACAAATGCTGCCTGGGCTGGATCCGTACCATTACAACTTACAAGTACTTAACACAAATATAAATGAACGCTCATATTGATGTATCAGGAACTTGCCAGA
The DNA here is from genome assembly GCA_024349245.1 of Neodontobutis hainanensis. NCBI lineage: Eukaryota > Metazoa > Chordata > Actinopteri > Gobiiformes > Odontobutidae > Neodontobutis > Neodontobutis hainanensis. The sequence continues at coordinate 157,142 of JALDNG010000660.1, forward strand.
TAAACTTTGTTAGTTGGAATGTTAAATCTCTAAATCACCCGGTGAAGTGCCGAAAAGTACTCTCACATCTTAAGGAACTGAAGGCAGATATTGCCTTCTTGCAAGAAACCCATTTGAACACATCTAACCACTTTAGACTTAGAGGGGGGTGGATAGGACAAATTTTTCACTCTACTTTCCATTCCAAATCTAGGGGAACAGCTATTTTGATCAAAAAGACTACTCCGTTTGTAGTGTCAAAAGTTGATGCTGACCCTGCTGGCCGTTACATAATAGTAACGGGCAGACTGAACAATACCCCAGTAGTCCTAGCGAATGTGTATGCACCCAACTGGGATGATAGTGCATTTTTTACCAGCCTCTTCTCCCGAATACCTGACATAGATACACATCAAGTCATATTGGGAGGAGATATTAACTGTGCAATGACGCCCTCACTGGATCGTAGTTCACTCAAGGCCATGCAACTGACACGCTCAGCGGTAGTACTCAATCAGCTTCTTAAAACTTATGGAATGACTGATGTTTGGCGTTTTCAGAATTCTGGTCGCAGATGCTACTCTTTCTATTCACCGGTCCACAAAACATATTCTCGAATCGATTATTTTTTTGTTGATAATAGTTTACTTTCATTAGTCAGTAAATGTGAATACCAGGCAATAGTAATATCAGACCATGCACCGCTATTAATTACTTTAAACTTGCCTAATGCAAGCAGGGGATATCGACCGTGGCGATTTAATACATTACTACTTTCAGATTCAGAATTTGTTAAATTTATTTCTAAGGAAATAAATGAGTTTTTAGAGCATAACCGGACCCCAGGAGTGTCCTACTGTTTAATTTGGGAAACGTTAAAAGCTTATCTCAGAGGCCAAATCATATCGTATAGTGCCAGAGTAAAGAAAAAACAACAGGAAAGGCTTAAAAAGTTAGAAATTGATATCCTGCAAATTGATAGGATTCTCTCACACTCACCATCCGTTAATTTATTTAAGGAACGATTGGCTCTTCAGACAGAATTCAACTTGTTATCTACGAAACTTATTGAGAACCTTTTGAATAAATCCAGACATAAGTCTTATGAACACGGTGAAAAAATAGGAAAAATATTAGCTCATCAACTACGGCAACAAAGTGTTGACCAGTCTATCCCGGAAATTACCGATGAACACAACAAAAAATTAACTGATCCATTAGAGATTAATAATCGGTTTATGGAGTATTATTCACAGTTATATTCATCTGAATCTTGTAGAAATGAAGCACTATTTGACTCTTTTTTTAGCAAATTTACTCTGCCCACTATCGATGAACAATATGCCTCAGATTTGGAAAGACCATTTTCAATGGCCGAAATATTGAAAGCAATTGCCACCATGCAAAGTGGAAAATCACCGGGGCCAGATGGCTTTCCGAGTGAATTTTTTAAAAAATTCTCCTCAGAACTTTCCCCCATCTTACTCGCTGTCTATGATGAGTCCTTCATCTCAGGGTCGTTGCCAGAAACCATGAGACAAGCAGTTATTTCTTTAATTCATAAAAAGGGCAAAAGTAAATTAGATTGTAGCTCATATCGACCTATTTCATTATTAAACGTTGATAGTAAAATATTTGCCAAACTCTTAGCTTGTCGATTAGAGATTGTTATACCCTCAATAGTGCCTGATGATCAGACTGGCTTTATCAAAAATCGATATTCATTCTACAATATACGCAGACTTTTGAATATCCTTCACTATCCCACTCCGCCCGATATACCTGAGGTGCTCCTGTCGCTTGATGCTGAAAAAGCATTTGATCGGGTGGAGTGGGATTACCTCTTCTATACCCTAAAGAAATTTGGCTTTGGTGCCAAATTCATATCATGGATTAATGTTTTATATTCCTCTCCTGTAGCAGCAATTCGGACAAATAATAACATATCATCCTTTTTCCAATTAAGCCGGAACTAGGCAGGGTTGCCCATTATCCCCCTCATTATTTGCACTGATGATTGAGCCCCTGGCAGTGGCAATACGGTCTGACTGTACTATTAAAGGCATAATGAGGGGTGAGACTGAACATAAAGTGTCCCTTTATGCGGATGATACTCTCTTGTATATGTCCGATCCGCTTAAGACACTGCCTCATTTACTGTTATTACTTGGTAATTTTGGGAAAATATCAGGCTATAAAATAAATATGCAAAAAAGTGAACTTATGCCGATTAACACTGCAGCCAGACTTATCACATTTGACTCTTTACCATTTAAATTAAGTAAAGATAAATTTAAGTATTTAGGTATATGGATTACTAATAATTACAAGAACCTTTATAAAACAAATTTTACCCCATTGATAGATTCTATAAAACAAGATTTTGAACGCTGGGGTACACTACCGCTATCACTAGGAGGCAGGATAAACACTGTCAAGATGAACATTCTACCCAGATTTCTATATCTGTTCCAGTGTATCCCGATTTTTTAACTAAATCGTTTTTCCTACTGATAGACAAGCTGATATCAGCTTTTATATGGAATGGTAAAAATTCACGCATCCGTAAAAGTGTGCTGCAGCGACACAGAAAGCATGGAGGACTTTCATTACCCAATTTTCAGTACTATTATTGGGCAGCCAACGCTCGTTCTATGTTATACTGGTTTAACTCACATGCTGATGGCCCTAAGTGGCTGTCCCTTGAAAATTTGTCATGCCTTTCTGGATCTCTACATGCATTGCTCTGCTCAACATTGCCATTACCTCATCCAACATATAAATACTTTTTGAACCCAGTGGTTAAGCATTCCTTCAAAATATGGGGACAGTTTAGAAGATATTTTTCACTTAATGATGCGTCAGTACTATGCCCCCATAGTAAGAAATCACATGTTTACTCCCTCTATTATAGATGATTCTTTTGATGTCTGGTCTGTAAATGGCCTTAGAGTACTAAAGGATATGTATATTGAAGGCACTTTTGCAACCTTTGAACAAGTGAAATCTAAATTCCAAATTCCCAACACTCATTTCTTTAAATATCTCCAACTTCGCAGTTTTGCTGCATCATCTGTTAATCACTTCCCCTCATTACCACCTGAGACACTCCTTGAGACGGTTCTAAAAATGAATCCATATTCTAAAGGGACCATGGGTAAAATCTATGACGCAATGAATACTCATAATATAGGTCCTTTGGCTCACGTGAAAAGATTGTGGGAAGAGGAACTGACTATAGGAATCTCTGAGGAGGTGTGGGAATTTATACTGAAAAACATTCACTCATTTTCAATATGTCAAAGACATCGAGTGATTCAATTTAAAGTTGTTCATAGACTACATTGGTCTAAAGTAAGACTGGCAAAATTTAAATCAGACATAGATCCTCACTGTGATAGATGTAAAGCCGAACCAGGCACTCTGTCTCACATGTTTTGGCTCTGTCCAAAACTCGAAGATTTTTGGAAGTCTATATTTAAATTTATTTCCGATACATTGGAGATAGACATAAAGCCTAATGCCATAATCTCCATATTTGGTATTGTACCACAGCACTTTCACTTAAATCAAAACAATAAAAGCCTCATAGCATTTGCTACTCTTTTAGCCCGACGGCAGATACTGCTTAAATGGAAAGACAAGTTCCCTCCAACTTTTAAAATGTGGCTTACTGATCTTCTATATAATCTGACCATGGAAAAAATAAGATATGCTACAGCAGGCTGTGCCTATACTTTTTTTGATATCTGGCAACCGATTCTGGAACAAATTAGGAAGATGGATCCCTCTCTAATCTCAATTTCAGAGGAGTAATATACTGTATGTACCTGTACTTTCTTTTCTAATACAGGTTAATAATTGTTTTTATTTATTTATTTTATTTATTTTTTTTATTCAATATGCATATTGATGCAGCAGGAGGGGATTGTTCTTGGGTGGGTTGTTTAACATAAAAAAAAAAAAAAAAAAAAGAAACTGTATTGCAAAATGTATCTGAGGTTTGATATGATGTTCAATAAAAACACTTTGGAGAAAAAGATCGAGCAAACGTCAAAACAAAGGCAATTTGTGTAGCATTCAAAATGCAGGGACGTCAATTTCTTATATATCAAACATGGCTGATGTTTTTGCCAGTGGACAGTTTTAATTCATTGATCATTTCTTCAAAGAGCCTTCAGCTTTCCCACAGACTGTAATCAACCTCATGAGCAAAAAACAAAGAACCATTGGTTTAAACCACTATATATGTATCTAACAATTGACAGTGATTAGAGTACATCTAGAAGAGGTGTGAACTGCTGTGTGAATTGTTAGGAATTCATGCTGCAACAAATGCGGACATCAACGTCTTATCCTTCAAAATTGGTTGACGTTCTTGGTAATACGGTTGTATCTTGAACTCTCAATTCCTGACTGAGTTGAAAAATTTCCACTGCAGCAAGTGACTTTTGCTGGGCCTTAAATCACAAAAGAGGTGCCCAAAGGTTTTGTCTAATTGTAGGAGAGATTATCTCCCAAACCTTTGAGTGCGGTGACATTATTTTGTATGAAGCAAAAGTAGATATTGGGAGAGACACATCTTCTTTCCTTGAAGCCTGAATAAGATACTTAGCAGAGGATGGTTTCGATCCATCGCCTCTGGGTTATGGGCCCAGCACGCCCGCTGCGCCACTCTGCTACGAAAGCTGTCAGCTGGGACTCAAACCCACGTGGATTAGACAGCATAGTTTTAAATGACCACAGCAACGGGTCACTATTTCTGGTGCCTTCAACCACCTACCTATTTTTGACAACAAATAGAGTACAATTTGAAACAAAGTAATTTTGTGTGGCATTCACACTGCAGGGACATCAATGTCTTATCTATCAAACATGTCTGTAGATCTTGTCAGTGGACAGTTTTAAGTCATTGACCATTTGTTCAAAGGACCTTTAGGTATCCCACAGACTGTAAACAACCCCAGCTGCGACACAAACCAACAATCAGTCCCTTAAGACTATGAATGACCACTGCTGCAACACAAACTAACAATCACTCCCTTAGGACTATAAATGAAACTAGGTGCGATACAAAGCCACAAGAACTGCCTTCTTCACACTTATTACGGTCTTTAAAGAGAATGGATTCCACCTCTTCCTTAGTTCCTAAAATATGTACCTAACATTTGACTCTGATTAGAGTACACCTCAAAACCAAGTCAGATTGTTAAAAAGTAACACTGCAGCAAATGGCATTATTTAGTGTGAAGCCAAAGTTGGTAAAAACACCGCTCCTTAGCTTGAAGCCCGCATTAGGTACTTAGCAGAGGATGGTTTCGATCCATCGACCTCTGGGTTATGGGCCCAGCACGCTTCTGCTGCGCCACTCTGCTACAAAGGCTCCTGTCTGGGACTTAAATCTACATATTGTTGTTTTGGAGGAATGGTTCCAGATGCCCAGCTTAACGGGTCTGTATTATTGGTGCCTTCAGCCACCTACCTATTTTTCTACATCAAATATAGTACCCCTAAAAAAAGTGAGTCAATTTGTGTGGTATTCACGATGCAGAGACATCAGCGTCTTATCTATTAAATATTGCTGCAGATCTTGGCAGTGGAAACTATCCATTCAGGTGCCCCATTGCAGCCAATGTAAGCCATCCCAGATGGGACTCGAACAAACAATCCCTGGCTTAGGAGGCCAGTGCCTTATCCATTAGGCCACAGGTCTTCAAAACCAGATTTTGAACCATTTCTGGTGCCCTAAAAGAATGCCATGAACCATCTACCTAACATTTGACAAAAGATCGAGCAAACGTCAAAACAAAGGCAATTTGTGTAGCATTCAAAATGCAGGGACGTCAATTTCTTATATATCAAACATGGCTGATGTTTTTGCCAGTGGACAGTTTTAATTCATTGATCATTTCTTCAAAGAGCCTTCAGCTTTCCCACAGACTGTAATCAACCTCATGAGCAAAAAACAAAGAACCATTGGTTTAAACCACTATATATGTATCTAACAATTGACAGTGATTAGAGTACATCTAGAAGAGGTGTGAACTGCTGTGTGAATTGTTAGGAATTCACGCTGCAAAAAATGCGCAGACATCAACGTCTTATCCTTCAAAATTGGTTGACGTTCTTGGTAATACGGTTGTATCTTGAACTCTCAATTCCTGACTGAGTTGAAAAATTTCCACTGCAGCAAGTGACTTTTGCTGGGCCTTAAACCACAAAAGAGGTGCCCAAAGGTTTTGTCTAATTGTAGGAGAGATTATCTCCCAAACCTTTGAGTGCGGTGACATTATTTCGTATGAAGCAAAAGTAGATATTGGGAGAGACACATCTTCTTTCCTTTAAGCCTGAATAAGATACTTAGCAGAGGATGGTTTCGATCAATCACCCTCTGGGTTATGGGCCCAGCACGCTCCCGCTGCGCCACTCTGCTACGAAAGCTGTCAGCTGGGACTCAAACCCACGTGGCTTAGACAGCATAGTTTTAAATGACCACAGCAACGGGTCACTATTTCTGGTGCCTTCAATCACCTACCTATTTTTTGACAACAAATAGAGTATAATTTGAAACAAAGTAATTTTGTGTGGCATTCACACTGCAGGGACATCAATGTCTTATCTATCAAACATGTCTGTAGATCTTGTCAGTGGACAGTTTTAAGTCATTGACCATTTGTTCAAAGGACGTTTAGGTATCCCACAGACTGTAAACAACCCCAGCTGCGACACAAACCAACAATCAGTCCCTTAAGACTATGAATGACCACTGCTGCAACACAAACTAACAATCACTCCCTTAGGACTATAAATGAAACTAGGTGCGACACAAAGCCACAAGAACTGCCTTCTTCACACTTATTACGGTCTTTAAAAGAGAATGGATTCCACCTCTTCCTTAGTTCCTAAAATATGTACCTAACATTTGACTCTGATTAGAGTACACCTCAAAACCAAGTCAGATTGTTAAAAGTAACACTGCAGCAAATGGCATTATTTAGTGTGAAGCCAAAGTTGGCAAAAACACCGCTCCTTACCTTGAAGCCCGCATTAGGTACTTAGCAGAGGATGGTTTCGATCCATCGACCTCTGGGTTATGGGCCCAGCACGCTTCCGCTGCGCCACTCTGCTACAAAGGCTCCTTTCTGGGACTTAAATCTACATATTGTTGTTTTGGAGGAATGGTTCCAGATGCCCAGCTTAACGGGTCTGTATTATTGGTGCCTTCAGCCACCTACCTATTTTTCTACATCAAATATAGTACCCCTAAAAAAAGTGAGTCAATTTGTGTGGTATTCACGATGCAGAGACATCAGCGTCTTATCTATTAAATATTGCTGCAGATCTTGGCAGTGGAAACTATCCATTCAGGTGCCCCATTGCAGCCAATGTAAGCCATCCCAGATGGGACTCGAACCCACAATCCCTGGTTTAGGAGGCCAGTGCCTTATCCATTAGGCCACTGGGACTTCAAAACCAGCTTTTGAACCATTTCTGGTGCCCTAAAAGAATGCCATGAACCATCTACCTAACATTTGACAAAAGATCGAGCAAACGTCAAAACAAAGGCAATTTGTGTAGCATTCAAAATGCAGGGACGTCAATTTCTTATATATCAAACATGGCTGATGTTTTTGCCAGTGGACAGTTTTAATTCATTGATCATTTCTTCAAAGAGCCTTCAGCTTTCCCACAGACTGTAATCAACCTCATGAGCAAAAAACAAAGAACCATTGGTTTAAACCACTATATATGTATCTAACAATTGACAGTGATTAGAGTACATCTAGAAGAGGTGTGAACTGCTGTGTGAATTGTTAGGAATTCACGCTGCAACAAATGCGCGGACATCAACGTCTTATCCTTCAAAATTGGTTGACGCGTTCTTGGTAATACGGTTGTATCTTGAACTCTCAATTCCTGACTGAGTTGAAAAATTTCCACTGCAGCAAGTGACTTTTGCTGGGCCTTAAACCACAAAAGAGGTGCCCAAAGGTTTTGTCTAATTGTAGGAGAGATTATCTCCCAAACCTTTGAGTGCGGTGACATTATTTTGTATGAAGCAAAAGTAGATATTGGGAGAGACACATCTTCTTTCCTTGAAGCCTGAATAAGATACTTAGCAGAGGATGGTTTCGATCCATCGCCCTCTGGGTTATGGGCCCAGCACGCTTCCGCTGCGCCACTCTGCTACGAAAGCTGTCAGCTGGGACTCAAACCCACGTGGCTTAGACAGCATAGGTTTAAATGACCACAGCAACGGGTCACTATTTCTGGTGCCTTCAACCACCTACCTATTTTTGACAACAAATAGAGTACAATTTGAAACAAAGTAATTTTGTGTGGCATTCACACTGCAGGGACATCAATGTCTTATCTATCAAACATGTCTGTAGATCTTGTCAGTGGACAGTTTTAAGTCATTGACCATTTGTTCAAAGGACCTTTAGGTATCCCACAGACTGTAAACAACCCCAGCTTCGACACAAACCAACAATCAGTCCCTTAAGACTATGAATGACCACTGCTGCAACACAAACTAACAATCACTCCCTTAGGACTATAAATGAAACTAGGTGCGACACAAAGCCACAAGAACTGCCTTCTTCACACTTATTACGGTCTTTAAAAGAGAATGGATTCCACCTCTTCCTTAGTTCCTAAAATATGTACCTAACATTTGACTCTGATTAGAGTACACCTCAAAACCAAGTCAGATTGTTAAAAGTAACACTGCAGCAAATGGCATTATTTAGTGTGAAGCCAAAGTTGGTAAAAACACCGCTCCTTAGCTTGAAGCCCGCATTAGGTACTTAGCAGAGGATGGTTTCGATCCATCGCCCTCTGGGTTATGGGCCCAGCACGCCCGCTGCGCCACTCTGCTACAAAGGCTCCTATCTGGGACTTAAATCTACATATTGTTGTTTTGGAGGAATGGTTCCAGATGCCCAGCTTAACGGGTCTGTATTATTGGTGCCTTCAGCCACCTACCTATTTTTCTACATCAAATATAGTACCCCTAAAAAAAGTGAGTCAATTTGTGTGGTATTCACGATGCAGAGACATCAGCGTCTTATCTATTAAATATTGCTGCAGATCTTGGCAGTGGAAACTATCCATTCAGGTGCCCCATTGCAGCCAATGTAAGCCATCCCAGATGGGACTCGAACCCACAATCCCTGGCTTAGGAGGCCAGTGCCTTATCCATTAGGCCACTGGGACTTCAAAACCAGATTTTGAACCATTTCTGGTGCCCTAAAAGAATGCCATGAACCATCTACCTAACATTTGACAAAAGATCGAGCAAACGCGTCAAAACAAAGGCAATTTGTGTAGCATTCAAAATGCAGGGACGTCAATTTCTTATATATCAAACATGGCTGATGTTTTTGCCAGTGGACAGTTTTAATTCATTGATCATTTCTTCAAAGAGCCTTCAGCTTTCCCACAGACTGTAATCAACCTCATGAGCAAAAACAAAGAACCATTGGTTTAAACCACTATATATGTATCTAACAATTGACAGTGATTAGAGTACATCTAGAAGAGGTGTGAACTGCTGTGTGAATTGTTAGGAATTCACGCTGCAACAAATGCGCGGACATCAACGTCTTATCCTTCAAAATTGGTTGACGTTCTTGGTAATACGGTTGTATCTTGAACTCTCAATTCCTGACTGAGTTGAAAAATTTCCACTGCAGCAAGTGACTTTTGCTGGGCCTTAAACCACAAAAGAGGTGCCCAAAGGTTTTGTCTAATTGTAGGAGAGATTATCTCCCAAACCTTTGAGTGCGGTGACATTATTTTGTATGAAGCAAAAGTAGATATTGGGAGAAACACAGCTTCTTTCCTTGAAGCCTGAATAAGATACTTAGCAGAGGATGGTTTCGATCCATCGCCCTCTGGGTTATGGGCCCAGCACGCTTCCGCTGCGCCACTCTGCTACGACAGCTGTCAGCTGGGACTCAAACCCACGTGGCTTAGACAGCATAGGTTTAAATGACCACAGCAACGGGTCACTATTTCTGGTGCCTTCAACCACCTACCTATTTTTTGACAACAAATAGAGTACAATTTGAAACAAAGTAATTTTGTGTGGCATTCACACTGCAGGGACATCAATGTCTTATCTATCAAACATGTCTGTAGATCTTGTCAGTGGACAGTTTTAAGTCATTGACCATTTGTTCAAAGGACCTTTAGGTATCCCACAGACTGTAAACAACCCCAGCTGCGACACAAACCAACAATCAGTCCCTTAAGACTATGAATGACCACTGCTGCAACACAAACTAACAATCACTCCCTTAGGACTATAAATGAAACTAGGTGCGACACAAAGCCACAAGAACTGCCTTCTTCACACTTATTACGGTCTTTAAAAGAGAATGGATTCCACCTCTTCCTTAGTTCCTAAAATATGTACCTAACATTTGACTCTGATTAGAGTACACCTCAAAACCAAGTCAGATTGTTAAAAAGTAACACTGCAGCAAATGGCATTATTTAGTGTGAAGCCAAAGTTGGTAAACACGCTCCTTAGCTTGAAGCCCGCATTAGGTACTTAGCAGAGGATGGTTTTGATCCATCGCCTCTGGGTTATGGGCCCAGCACGCTTCCGCTGCGCCACTCTGCTACAAAGGCTCCTATCTGGGACTTAAATCTACATATTGTTGTTTTGGAGGAATGGTTCCAGATGCCCAGCTTAACGGGTCTGTATTATTGGTGCCTTCAGCCACCTACCTATTTTTCTACATCAAATATAGTACCCCTAAAAAAGTGAGTCAATTTGTGTGGTATTCACGATGCAGAGACATCAGCGTCTTATCTATTAAATATTGCTGCAGATCTTGGCAGTGGAAACTATCCATTCAGGTGCCCCATTGCAGCCAATGTAAGCCATCCCAGATGGGACTCGAACCCACAATCCCTGGCTTAGGAGGCCAGTGCCTTATCCATTAGGCCACTGGGACTTCAAAACCAGATTTTGAACCATTTCTGGTGCCCTAAAAGAATACCATGAACCATCTACCTAACATTTGACAAAAGATCGAGCAAACGTCAAAACAAAGGCAATTTGTGTAGCATTCAAAATGCAGGGACGTCAATTTCTTATATATCAAACATGGCTGATGTTTTTGCCAGTGGACAGTTTTAATTCATTGATCATTTGTTCAAAGAGCCTTCAGCTTTC